>VZSR01001033.1:1288271-1526201 GCA_013398615.1 Brachypodius melanocephalos | reverse complement strand
GGATAGGGACAACGACCGAGACAACGGGATCGGGACAGGGACCTGGACCGGGATCGGGACAGCGGGATCGGGGGTCAGTCCCACACACCACCTCATCAGTGTCTAAAGGCGGTGCCAAGAGGCCGGAGCGGGTTCTGTCCGCTGGTGCCGACCTTGGGACACGAGGCCGCGGGCGGGAACTGATGCCCAGGAAATTCCACCTGACCATGAGGAAGAGTTTCTTCCCTGTGTAGGGACCGCATGCAGGGATAGATTGTCCAGAGAGGATGTGGAGTTTCCCTCACAGGGGAAATTCCAGAGCCCTCTGGACACAACCCTGTGCCCTGTGCTCTGCTTAGGCAGGGAGGTGGGACCAGATGATCCCACTGCGGTCCCTTCCAGCTTGACCCATTCTGGGATTCTGTGAATCCCCACGTGGGCTTGGTGGGACAGGGACGGGGCTTCCCCGAGGGACTGAGCTGTTCCTTCCCTGGGCGGTGGAGCGGGAGCCGGGTGCCCACAGGCACTGATTGCCAGCACCTGAGACATCCCAGCGTGTCCAACAGGGATAGAGGGAGCCATGCGGTTGGAAATGTTCCTGAAGATGGAAGGGGAGCCTGTGCCTGCAGGGGAAGGCTCTGGCGAAGAGCTGGAGCATCTTCACTCTAGGGGAACTTGCCTGAGCTGCTCACATGTAGGGAAAATTGTTCATTATGCTAAACGATGGCTTTTGGGTTTTGTTTTGCTTTTTTAACAGAGTAAAATTGGAAGAGGTAGTTACAGATGATTATGAAGAGATAGATGATGGCTTTATTTACACACCAAAAGAAGACAAAAAAAGGCACAGACTCAAGCAGGATGAGGAAGAATTCTCTAGGAATGAAGGCAAGCATAAAAGGAAAAAGAAAAAGGAGAAGCATAACCTTGAGTATTCCCCTTGTAGGGAAGAGACCTCTGTAGATACTTGGGACTCTCAGAAAAGGTACACAAAAAGAAAAAGAAAGGAAGAAGTTAGGGGAAGAAATAGACTCGCAGAAGGTAAGGAAGAGAGCTCTACTTCCCATTCTAAAAAGATGAAAAAAACAGAGAGGGAGAAGCAGTTGGCAACAAAAAAGAAGGATGAAAAGCCAACAGCAAAGATGGCTTTAGAACAGGCAAATGAGAGCTCTTCTCTAAATTCTGGTAAAAATAGCACCAAAAAGATCACAACAGAGTCCAGGAAAAAGAGGGTGGGAGCTTCAGATTCCTCCAGCACATCGTCTGACAGTGACAGCAGTGAAATAAATGGAAAGGAAAATAAATCTTCGCATAAACCTGAAGTGGTGACACTTCCCAAAGACAAATACCAAGCTGCTTCAGATTCTGATGTGGAAACTAATAAAGTGACTGTAAAGTCTAACACTGAAAAGACTAAGACTGCAATTAGTAAAAGTGCTAAAAAACCCCAGTCTTCTAGTTCAGATTCTGACTCAAGTCCAGAAGATGAGAATGTGACACCAGCACAAGACAGCACTGCGAAGGAAAAATCGGTGCCAAACCCTGTGGTGGCTGTAAAAGCCAGCACCAAGGCTCCCAAAGCAAAGAGCTCCTCTTCAGACTCTGATAGTTCAGATTCAGACACACCTGTCATTAAAAAATCTGCGGCAGGTGCTGGACTGGGTAATTCCATGGTAAGGAACTGCACTAAACAGTTGCCAGCCAGTGTCCAAGGACTGTTTGCCAACCCAGGCCGTGGAAGGGCACATGGAACGGGAGAGAATAACTTCTGGAGAGGACCTAGGGGCCGTGGGTTTCGTGGGATGGTGAGGGGCCATGGCAGAGGAGCAAACCCAGGCTTCTTCTATAACTACAGCACTGAAGGCCAGAAACAGAGGCATTTAAATGAAGCTGCGACAAACACATCTGTCCTTATCCAGGTGAGTGACTGACACAGGCAGAGGTCACCTTCCTCTGGCAGCTTCAGCTGCACAAAGAACATATGGGGTGAGAGTAATTCATAACAGCAGAAATATATCAGTGGGATAAAGGCTGATCTTAACTTTCATTTACTATAATTCCTTCCATTTGTCAGCCTGAGGACATGTTTGTGGAACATGTATTGTATTATATGTAAAAAAACATGATTGTATTATATATATAAAAACAAAGCATGTACCTTGCTCTTCTCAGAGCTTCTTGCAATCCATACAGCATGAACATTACCTTCTGTTTTCACTGATACAGTAATTAAATCAGTGGGTTTCTCTTTGTTTCACAGAATCCCGTGGAGATTCCCAAAAGAGACTATAGCGTGTTACCTCTTCTAGCTGCTCCACCCCAAGTGGGAGAAAGAATTGCCTTTAAGGTAAAGAACTCTGGAAATACTGAATCTTAGTAGGTTAAAATTGCATCATTTGGGCCACTCTCAGGTTCCCAACCTAACAGTTTCTCTAAGAAATTCACTTGTTGTAAAGCCTGGCTTTGATTTTTACAAATGTTTGGAGCATATACAGAAGTTAAGTGCATTTCTTTAGACTTTCCATATTTGTATAAGTTAAGAAGTGCTGTCTCTGCCATTATTTCCGTGTGATTTTCCATGCAAATGTTATTGCAAGTGTTACCATACAAATAATTACACTGCACTGCAAAATAAAAAAGTAAATGAAAATTAAATCCCTGCAGTTGAGGAGACTGGGATCCATCTCCCTGATCTTCTCACAGAACCTGACCTGAACATAAATCCTTTGGAGCAGCAAGTCCTGGAAGTCTACCTGGGACCATGACTGGCATTGTGTTCCAGGAGCAGGAGACTTGGCTCTGGCACTTTTGCTGCAGAAACTGTGTCTGGATGTAGGTGGAATCATCAAAGATTGGGAAAGGTTACAGTTTGTTATTTGTATTTCTTTCAATAGCGCCTGGAACTAACTGAAAACTACAGTCCTGAAGTTTCAGACTATAAGGTACTGGTTTTCTTTCCTCCCTTCATTCACTCGCAGAACTGTGACAGGTGAGGTATGGCTTAGATATTTTGATGTTGTGCTGTGTTTTTCCTTGCATCCAGTTGATTCCACAGGCTATTCCTGGTGCAGCAGTAAAAATCAAAACTCTAGAAGCCAAAACTAATTGAAAATTTGAAAGAAGTAGCTGTTACTAAAAAAAAAAACCCAAAAACAAACAAACAGAAACAAACCACCAACTACAAGGATTATTAATAATCATTAATATTTTAGAGGTGACAAAAAATGCAGACCCTCAAGCAGAAAAATGTAGCTGTATTTGGGTCTACTGCTATTTGAAGCCAGGCCAAGTTCTTAAAACTGGTGCAAGTAAAATTTTGTTACTACTTTGAATAACCTGGTTTCTGGGTAAGTACTGATTTAAACTGCAAAGTTGGTGACAATGAGTAACTTTGGTTTATTGATGCTGGTAGTTATAGATTGCTGAGCATTAATTCTGTGCAGATTTTATACATGGAGACCGGAAAATTTGATAGCCAAATATACTTATTTCCTCTGGCAGCAATCAAGTTGCACACTGATTGCAAATATGGAATAGTTATCCAGTGCTGAAGTGTGTCTTACCTGATTCTTTTCTTGTTGCTTTGTGAAGGAGGCAAAAATAATCAGTTGGAATGCTGAAAAAAAGCAGATTGAACTTGAGATCCTTTCAACATCAGCAGGACAGTGTACGTACCTGGGGACACAAGAGCTCGTTGTCATGTGCAGTCAGCTGGTAAACCAGAAGTCTAAGGAACACTTAGTCTTTCAGGAGTATTCCAAATTTCCTTGGATTCATTCTCAGCACACCTCTCCCCTCCTAATTCCCTCCCCAAAAAGTCTATTTAAATTGAGAAGTTCTAACCCTTGCTAGTTGAACTGAAAAATGCTCATGGGTATTTACAAAATAATTTTTTTCAGTCAGTTTGAGTGGTCAATAACTCACCTCTACTGTGGTATTGTTTTCTGAAAGAAATTATTTTGTGGAACTACAGAGAAAGTGTGAGATCATAATAGTATGTCTTCAGTGGGTGGGGAAGTGAGTCCCTGCAATGACAATGTGCAATTCCTGAGACCTGAAATGATGAATGTTTCTCAAACCGTGTATCCTCCAGTTGCCATTTAAGCCAGAATAAATGAATTGTCATATGAGCATTTTTCTCAAATTTCAGCAACATATTGTTGACTTTCTCATGTGAGTAGTCAGGTAATTACTTTCATTTTGGTGTGTAGTATTCAGTTTTACCTCAAGATTTTTTGTTACAATTAGGAACCCAGACATTGAGCACAAAAAAAACACCCCAACCCAAAACAAAGTCAAACTGGTTTTGATTGACTTTTGTGGTAAACATTTAAAGTTTCTTTGGTTTGTAGCCCCTTGAGCTGGTCGTTTGGTTTTTCAGTTGCTAAGGAGCCAGGGAAGTTTGACCTGGTGTACCAGAGTGCAGACGGAGTGGAGCTGATCGAGTACGCGGTGCCTCAGGACACCAAGGTACGTGGGGCCTGCTCTGAGTCCTCTGCAGAGCTGGCACCTGCCCTGCTTCCTGCCTCTGGCCATCTCAGGGACATTCCCTTTGTAATCATGCATCCAATTTGAATCAATGGAATCAAAAATAATTGTTCCTTTCTAACAAGAACGTGCATGTTTACATCATAACAATCAATTCTTGCATGTTACTCAATTAACTGGGGTCAACAGCCACTCATCAAACTTCTTGTTTTGGCTAACAAACAACATCATGTCTCATAGGGATCCTTTCTTACCAGCTTTTCCTTTCATCACTGTTGTTCTTACCTGCACCTTTCCTCACCCAGGACATCAGGCAGGTTGGGGTTCATCAGTAGGATCAGTGACTCACGGGAGGAGCTGGGATCTTGTTCAGTTGTTCAGGTCTAGGCAAAAGCCCAGCGGCACGGAAATTGCATCTTGCTGGCACCTGCTAAGTGCTGCCTGTGGTTTGTTTTCAGATAACTGAAAGCTGGGATGCGCTGATAGAGCCAAGACTGATCGTGGAGCCTCCAGTTAACGGATCCAGCGTTGAAAATTGAACATCTAGGATGTGAAAAAATGTGAACAATTGTACAGATTTGTTCTGTGTAATGCTGCCTTCTGGTTCTGAGGCTGGCAGGTGCACTGGTGAATATTACTGTCTTAAGAAGTAGACCAAAAGAAAAACACTCTTTTCCCTTAGGCTATGTTTTTATGTAATACATGAAAACTTTGTTTATTATGGGAAAACTAATATAGATCTGTTGGGTTTGAATATTTATATCCTACTGTAGCAAGCTGCAGATCTGGAATGGTTTAATTAAAAGAAAAAACACAACCCTGTACTGTGAATAACTATTTAAATGTCTGGGTTTGGCTAGAGCTATATAACTGCCAGAGGTCACTTTCATTTAAAATGTAATTACAAGTATTGTTGATGTGCAGAACTTGCCCTCTACTGCTGCCAAGCATCGTACAAATGCTGTGACTTTGTGGTTACTAAAGAGTTCACCCGAACATGTCCAGAAAAGCCTGTGGATTTTGGGCTTCTGTAATTTTGAGCCAGATAAACAGCACTAGTAACTGTCAACTTTGCTTGGAACCAGTGGAATTTAACACGAACCCCTGGCACAACTGTGTCCCACTGTGTTAATCTATGTAGGCTCTGAAAGCCTTTATTTGTTTCAGAGCAAATCCTCTTGCCCTGTAAGTGCTGAAGTTTCTGTGCTGCCTGTCTTCTCCCCTTTCCAGCAGCAGAATGGGTCACCAGGTGCTGGCAAGGCAATGCACTGACAGCTCTAATAATTATTAGCATTGAGGGGACACCTTGTACCCCTGGAGCCTTGACAAGTCTTACACTTTCAGATAATTCCTGTCCTAGGTAGTGGAGTCCTATAGAGAAGACATGAGAAAAAAAACAAACCCTAGATACAAACACCTGAAAATTTGTACATTATGGTTTAGCTGTCATGTACTCTGACCTAGTGCATGAATCCATCAAAGTACTGTGCATTTTTGCATCAGCCCTATTAAAATGTCTTGTTTGTGAAGGAAGCATTTTTATACAAGTAAAACGAATTTGTGTGTTGTGGTTCTCTTTAGATGCCATTATTTCATGCATTTGTGTTTTTTTAGAGAAAAGTTCAGTTAGATTTGTGTGGCTGTTCTTGCAAACTGGATGAAAAGAAGATGTCAGACACAAGCATAGTCATGCTCAGACAGTGGGGATTAATGGAAAGATTGTTTTTCTAAGGGAAATCATTACTTGTTAATTCTTAGGAAGTTGCAAAAGTTAAATGCAAGTGTTTCATCTCTTGTTCCATTGCCTGCTGTGCATTTTGGGCATGAATTAAATGCAGTCACTCTGGCTGTGCCAAACAGGTGATGCTGGAAAACAAATACAACCCTGAGAGAGGGTGTTTTGAAGGTAAAATCTTGAGTTTTATTCACTCACTGTTACCGAGTTTGTGTCAAGCTACTGCTTCACTGCTCAATTCAAATCAGACCACAGGCAGGCAGCTAAGAGCCTTAGACAACAGGAGTGGTTGGGCTTCCTCCAAGCCCTCTTTGACAATGAGGAACATAAATTGCTCATCTGAGCTCTAAACATCCTGTGCTATGCTCCAGAAGCAAAAGCTACAATTCTGAGGGTGTATATTTACCTTTTTTATTTGCATACCTTTGTCTGTATCAGTTGATACCACATGAGTGCCACAGAAAATACAGTGAAGGTGCTGAGTCTTTGAAAGATGACAGAAACTTAGTCCAGATAAACCCAGGGTGTTTGTTCACCTATAGAAAAATAAAAAATCCAAACATTAAGAGCAGTTTTTTGGTCCCAACACATGTCAGGTGTTTGCATTTCTTCTGACAGCAGTTGTTACAAAGTCCTGATCACATCCCAACCACACTGTAAACCTGTGGTACCGTGCCCATCTCCTAGAAACTCCTCCACCCTCCAGCACATGACAGAGCTGATCCCTGAACTTTTGCTCCTGTCACAGCCCTGCAGCTCCAAGTGCCTCCATTGTCCTTTCTGCACCTGTATCTGTTACTGAGCAGTGACTCAGAGTCCTGTGACACACAACCCCTCTGCACTTTATCCTGAAGGAGTGTTACAAGGCTAGAGGGATAACTGATGTATCTACAAGTCCTCATTATCTGTGCAACATAGCTTTACATGATTCTGCAGATTTAATTTAACATTCCAGAAGAACTGGCTAGGAGCTGATTTCGATTGTAACAGACCACCCACCATTGCTTCTTTTGAGTGCTTTATACAACAAGCATGAACATGAGCCAGCAGTGTGCCCAGTGTGTCCACAACGGCATCCTGGCCTGTATCAGGAACTGTGTGGCCAGCAGGACCAGGGGGTCATTCTTCCCCTGGACTTGGCACTGGTGAGGCCACAGGCAACAACTGACACAATCAGAGGACACAATCCTAAGTTGCACCAAGGCAAGTTTAGGTTAGATGTTAGATATTCTTCACTGAAAGTGTGGTTGGGCACTGGAATCATCTGCCCAGAGAGATGTTAGAGTCCCCATCCCTGGAGGTGTTTTAAAAAAAGACTGGACGTGGCACAGTGCCGTGGATTAGTTGATGAGGATGTGTTTGGTTAGATCATAGGTTGGACAAGATGATCTTAAAGGTCTTTTCCAACCTAGTTCATTCTGTGATTCTGTGTAACTCCTGGACATTCTTGGAGGTCCCCAAGGACTAATACCAACAAGACTGCCTGCTAATACTTTTGAATGACATTAAAGGGAACTCAGCAATTCTCCACACAAGGTGTTCCTTGCCCACTGGACAAGAGTTGAGAGCACACAGCTCCTTGTGCTGCAGCCCATCAGGCTCTGTATAAATTATTGGGGGATCACAGACTTTGTGCCAGGTTGCTCCATTTCATCCCTGCTGCCAGCATGGGTGGAGAAATATAGAGGGCCCCAAGGAAGTCCCTGGGACACCAGCAGACAGGGCAGAAGAGGGAGGAGGAAGAGACCACTGGAAGAATGTGGGGTCAAGTTAATGAAGACAGCAGTACATGCCATGTTGCTATTCAGCATCAATGTTCCTCTTAGAAACGCTGATTATTGAACAGTTAGACCGAGAAAGAGAAATTTGAGGAAGTACCTTCTGTTGAGATGGTTTCCACAATCACAATGCAGTAACCTGTGTGCTTGAAGAACATTGCACTGACATCAGCTGTTGCAAGCAGATGATTTTCAAGGTCTTTTCCAACCCAAACCGTCCTATGAGCCCGTAGGATCTCCAGCAGCCAGGTTACCCACAGCTCGGAGCCGCTGGGGCGGTGCTCGGGGGGATTTGGGTGTTCACAGCATTCCGAGCCGCGGGCGGAGCCGGCGATCGCGGCAGCGGCCGGACAGCGCTGGGCTGTGCCGAGCTCCCTCGGGCCGGGACGGGCAGCGCGGGGGCCACCGCACCCCGAACGCCCAAACGCTGCGGTTCAGAGCCGACCCCGAGGCCTCCGGGCACCCCCGAGTGACGCTGCCCCGACCCCGGCTCGGAAACATCGGCCCGGCCCGTCCACCGCCCGGCGGGCGCCGCGTCCCCGCCCGGGGGGTCCCGTCCCCGCCCCGGGGTCCCGTTTCCCCGCCCCGGGGTCCCGTTCCCCAGGGCAGACCCCCTACCATTCCGCGGCTGCCCGGTCCCCAACATGGGCGGGCGCCGCAGGGTCCGTCCCCCGCTGCCGCCCCTCCCGTCGGGGCGGGGATGAGACACGTAGTTTTCCGGAAAGCCCTTGCCACAGTTTCGTTTCTCCGAGCCCACTTTCGTTTCTGACTTTTGGGGCAGTTGCGGACGAGGCGATGGCGGCTCTGGAGTCGGAACCGGGCCTGTCGGGGCTGGAGGAGGAGCTCACCTGCTCCATCTGCCTCTGCCTCTTCAGCAGCCCCGTGACGGTGCCCTGCGGGCACAACTTCTGCGCCTCCTGCCTGGAGCTCAGCTGGGCCGGCCTCTCGGGGGGCTTCAGCTGCCCGCAGTGCCGGGCCACCTTCGCGGGCCGCCCGCAGCTGCAGAAGAACACGGTGCTGTGCCGGGTGGTGGAGCAGCTCCAGGGCCGCGCCGGGGCCAAGGGCGAGGAAGAGGAGGAGAATGAGAATGGGGATGGGGAGGCGACGGGGTGCTGTGCGGAGGAGCCCCCCGTGCCCTGCGACAGCTGCCGGGAGGCGCCGGCCGTGCAGACCTGCCTTACCTGCACCGCGTCCTTCTGCGCCGAGCACCTGCGGCCGCACCGCGACAGCCCCGCATTCCGCGACCACCAGCTCTGCCCGCCCGTGCGGGACCTGCAGCTGCGCAAGTGCCCCCAGCACAACAGGCTCTTCGAGTTCTTCTGCAGCAAGCACGGCGTCTGCATCTGCTCCCTCTGCCTGCTCGAGCACAAGTTGTGCCCCACCAACCCTTTGGAACAGGCAAAAGCCGCTGCCCAGGTGAGCAGCCGGGGCTGGGCGGGGGTGGCCGGTGGCCCCCGGGGCTGGAACACCTTCCCGAGAGCACCGCGGAGCGCCCCTTGGCTCCCGCTGCCTGGGGAGCTGCTCTGGAGTGCGGAGTGGAGGCCAGAGCAGGACATCGATTGTAAATCTCGTGTCCGACACTGATAAATTGTTATCTGCCCTCCAACATGTCCTCAGGCACGTCCTCAGAATCATTCCTTGCGTTTTCCTCCTCTCTCCAAGATGTTGCTCAAGAGCAGGGGTCTGGGAAGGCGCTGTCAGGGAGTTGATTCCCAGCTCCTGGGCTGGGCTGGGCTCACCAGTGAAGCCTCCCGTACTCTGTGGCATCACCCAGAACTTGGAAGCCTCCTCTGCTGCTCTGCTCTCTGCCAGGGCTTGTTACAGCCTCAGGGGCCGACGATCCTCTGCAGATGTTCTTAAGAAGAAGAATTAGAAAAGGTGTCATAGGGAGATCTCAAGTGTGCAGATGAAAGCCAGAAAGAGGTTCACAGAGTAGAAGGAAAGGAAGTCTGGCCTTTACATTTTCCAGCACAGCTGAAAATCAGTGTAGGTGAGTAAAGTATGCTGAAATAGTTTAGGTGGCCAAATTCCTGTCTGTTCAGTTTTGCTTAGCTGCAAAACTTAGCCCTGATTGAGCTTAGCAGCATCTTGAACTAAAGGAACAAGTAAATCACATCTGAACGAGAAAATTCTCAAAAGGAGAGGGGTGAACAATAGCATCAACTTCATGCCCAAAGTCCAACCTGAGAGCTAATGTAACGTTTATTCTTAGCATGAAAACTGCTGTGCTGATGAAAGCACCGGGTCCTTTTTGAAGAGAGTGTCAACAATGGCATCTTGCTCTTGGGAGGGGTGGGGAGCGTGTGGGTGCCACAAGCCACACCTGTGCAGGACGGTACTTTTACACCCTCTAAGGTTCAAGGGAAGTGTAGGTTTTAAGCTGAGAGTACCGAATATTTATACTCTCTTGTACTGAGAGTACAAGAATATTTAAAACTGAGACCAGACATGACAACTGTCTCTCTGAAACGCTTTCTGGTGTCTCCTCTTGCAGTCGGCGCTGAAGAAAAAACTGGTGGAGCTGCATAACCAGGGTGAAAGAACTGCCCGGGCAATGGGCACGGTGAAAACAAACCAGAACCAGACTGCTGTAAGTGGGTAACTGTTCAGAGTTGCTCTCTGTGTGCTCTGTTCTCTGTTCAACTGTTCAGAGTTGCTCTCTCTGTGCTCTGTTCTCTGTTCAGAGTTGCTCTCAGGTTGCCTGGCACCCGCTGGCCACTGCGTGGTGTTGGTGATTGTACCCTTGTGACAATGGCTGTAGTACTGAGGCTGCATTGGCAGGAAAAAGAGGAATTTTGGCAGGGCCAGGCAGCTCTGTGGGAGATAGGAGTAAACCAGGCACTGTGCAAGGTTTTATACCCTCACATGAAGGTGCCACTGAGAATGGGCTCCATTCCTTGTGAATGAAGGAGTTTCTTTCCAAACCACATAGAAATCTACAGCTCTTCTCTTGCTTGTTTCAAGGAGGGGAAGCCCACATGTTCCTCAGAGGCTTTTGTGCAGTAGCCCTGAGAGTATTTGTTTACAAACTGTTGTTTTGAAACCAGTGCCTATCTGCTCATTCTGCTCCAGGAGACTGCTTCAAGAAAGAAGGAATTGATCAGAAATGAGTTTTCAGAAATTAAAGCTGCAATTGAATCAAGAGAAGATGAGATCATGAAAGCAATTACAGAGGAAGAAAAGAGAGTTTGGAATAAGCTTGATTATATTTACAGTGTTCTGGGAAATAAGAAGAACGAAATTCAGTCTCTCAAAGATCAGATTGAGATGGCACTGACTGAAAGTGATGATGTTCTGTTTTTGAAGGTAATGTATCATTTAAATGTGAATCTAATTCTTCATTATAGAATGCAGAATAACAAAAACGTGCCGTGGTCATCCTGCTCTCCAGAGACTTACAGTCAAATGAAATGCAGTGGTGTGCAAGAACCTGCTATCAAAGGAGTACTAAAAAGTACACAAATATCAGTGAAAGAATGCTGAAGGGGTGTCTGGTGTCTGCCCAGTTCAGCCACTGCCTCTGCCACAAGCAGAGGGGTCACTGGGCAGGAGTCACCTCCATGAGGAGTGGCAGCTCTGTGCTGTGACCCGTCTGGTCATTGGTTCAGGTACCAGTGGGAATTAAGGTGTCTGAGTTACTGCTGGAATTTTGCCATGAGCTGTGTCTGACTATAGCCTTTGTTCCCTTGAATTTGAGATGAATGCACAAACCCCACCCATTTAAAGTAAGTTGGTTGTATTTTTCTCTGTGTCCTACACAAGGTGGTCTCTCATTTGTCATTTCAGAGAGCAACAGCGCTGCAACAAACATCAACAAAAGAGGCTTTTGTTCCTGTAATTGAAATGGACCAAAATGTGTTGCATTCCACTTACCAGTCTGCCATTGTGCTCAAGGACACAGTGAAACTTTCAGTGATTCAGAGTAGGGAGAAGAAAGAAGAAGGTACTGTGTCACTGGGGAAATGGGCATTTTCTACTTTTGCTTTGAGCTGAAGTGAGGGATCTTTCCTCTCCAATTCAGATATAATTTTTTTAAAAAGTGCAACAAATACAGTTGGTAATATAAATTTTGTCTTCCAATTTCTGCAGTGCTCCATTTCCACACAAAATCATTACAGTCTGGGCTAAATTGGGAGACAAAACGTGCCAGTGTTTCTTCACTGTTATCTATACCTGGATAAGCTGATGAGTAGCATATTACACCCTTCTGGCACAGCTCAGCCTTTCTTCATTAGAGTAATTTATGGTGTTACTACATAGCAGGGCTGGATGTGGTTAGGATGTGGATTTGAGAGGAGATTGGAAGGGCTTTAGAGTGGCAGCTGCCACTGCCCTTACCCAGCTGTAAAGGTGCTGATTGTGTAAGTGTGGTGGAACAAAGCTCTACTTAGTGGGTCAAGCCAAATTATCATTTGGACCTGGGCATGGGTGTGCAGTTCCCATCTCTGCCAAATATCACTTCAGTTGTGTTCACATAACTAAAAAATAAGATGGGACAATGTTCTCAGTAGTGCATGACTGTTGTGGCCATACAAACCATAATGTAAATTCTCACCATTGCAGCCAAACCTGTGAAAACTAAGGCCCCTGCAGCAGCTCATCCAAACAAACCCCCTGCTGGAAAAAAGCCTCATGGACCACGTAAGTACTGCAGAACATCATCCAGTCCTAACTGTGGCTTTACTGTTAATTAAGAGTTGGAGCAGTTACCTGAGAGCTGCTTGCTGTGGTGGTGATGCAGTGATGACCTGCAGTGAGCACCCTGGCACAGGGAAGGGAGAGTGCTTTGGGATATTTGGGGATGGATGCTTTGTGAGCTGGACAGAGTGCCTCAGCGTGCAGTGGTGTCAGTGTGGGCTGTAAAGCAAAGCAGAGCCTCCCCACCCTCTGCCTGTTGCAGGTTTGTGGGTTTTTTGTTTTTTGGGTTTTTTTTTTGTTTGTGCCAAACACCTTTTGTTTTGATAGATTTGTATGTATTGAGTTCTGCTTAGGATCTGTTCATGTTCTGGTTTTTTTCTTCCTCCCTCACAGACCAGACCCACAAAGAGAAGAGTGTTCCTCAGGCTCAAAACACTTCACAGGTGGAGACAGAGACCAGTAAGTGGTGATTAAAGGAGCCTTACTCAAACATTTTGCTGCCTCCAGTCTAGGGTGATGGTTCTTGTGGCAGGTTATACTGGGGCCTTTCAGTACTGTTTTGTCCAGATACCAGAATTAATGGGCACTGTAGCCTGTGTGGATGATCTTTTTTTATTTTTTTTTTAAATTTTTTTTTTTTAAGTAAATGCAATAGTTAAGAAACAGCTTCAGTTAAGTCCAGGGAGCTGTTGACACATGGTCCAAGGGTTGGGAGTGGAGCAGTCAGGGGGGTGTGCTGGGGAAGCAGGACTGGAATGGAGCTGCAGCTCCTGTTGCTGCACTGAAAACTCTGTCGTAAAAAGGAAAGGAATGGTCAGTGTTCCTCATGGGAACAGGAGTATTCTACATGCCTGAACACACTGCTCCTGGAGGGGAGATCAAGCTCCTTCCAGGCTTATGACCCTGTGAAATAGGAAGCAAATGGAAGGTTGTGTTTGATGTGCAGCTTTCCAGTGTGAGGGTATTTGTGTATGGGAGAAGGGAATACAGGTGACCTCACCCCTGACAGGTAACAGCTGTGTTAATTACACAATACAGCCTCACCCCTGATGAGTCACAGCTGTATCCAATACCGGTAAGTGTGATAAAATGGAGTGGGTTAGTGGGTGATGAGAGGATTGTGAAGGAGGAGGATCCTGGGGAGAGAGAATTGCTGTTGTGAGGTCGGGCTGGGGCTGCAGTTAGAGTCTGTTGGAACCTGCAGTCACAGTCTGCAAACCAATACCTGCAGTCAGAGGCTGAAAGAGAAACCTACAGCAGGAGCTTGCTGCAGCCAGTCAGTGAATGGTGGAGTCAGGATGGCTGAGCTGTAAAGAGGAATAAACCAGGATCCTTTTCATGCTGTGATAAACAAGTCTGTGTCTTGGCTCATTTCTACCCTCTAACAAGAGGGCTGCTGCAACATTTGTATGTGGCTTCAGCCTGCTGGGCTGTCAGCTCTTTACTGTTGCAGTTTCAGAAGAGCCATGGTGATGGTGTTACACCTGACATAGTCTTACCAGTGGCTTTTGCCTCCCAGTAGAACTCATAATTTACTTTTTTCTTTTCCCTCCTCCAGAAGAGAAAAAGAAAGCGGCTAAAGTTGGTGAGTCCAAACTTTCATCATGCCTGTTGTAATTTTCACTGACTGCTCTTAAAATGGTAAGATGGTCATTAGTGTTAGTGTATTGAGGAAAGTTCAGCTCTTGCTGGCCACTGTAAAAGCAGTCAAACACTGAGAGAAGTTGTCCAGAGAGTGAGATTTTCAAAACTTGACATGACAGTGAACAGCCTGAGCTAATATTGATTAGCCCTGCATGGAGCAGAAGGCTAAACTAGGTCAGCTCTGCCCTGAATGTGTCTGATGGGATGTTAAACATGTGAGGTCTCTTCCCAACTGGCCAAACTCTCTTTTCTTCTGTTGACGCAGCACCAGCCGCAGCGCCAGCCGCCGTAACTGCTGCTGCTAAAGAGCTCATTGACAGCTTCCTGAAGAAACCCAGAGAGGAGCTCTTGCAGTGTAAGACACCCAACATTACACTCCTTAAAGATGAACTTTGCTCTTGTACTGGTGTTATCTGTCCTCAGCATTTACCTGAGAAAAATTCTTCTGAGGGGCTTTAGTTTGCTTAATGTGTTGTTACAAATGAAGAAAATTTTTAGAGAAAAAGGGGGCAAGAGGTTTCTAAGTGGTTCTTTTGCCAGTTGAATCAAATTAATCTTCAGCATCTATGTATCTTTATGAAGACAAATGAAGTTTTTTAAGTAATGACTTTGGTTTTCCCAGAAAAGACAGCATTAGGGTAGCCTAGAAACACAGTGTAATGCACTGGGTTCTTTTTAAATGAAATGCAGGTTTTTATGTGAGCCCATGATGGCTTGTTAAGATGCTATACAACATGGCATAGCTTTTGCTGCCAGATCAGCAATCTTATTCTTTTGCCAGGGTGTATTTGGGTGATAAAGGGATCCTGTGGGGTTGCAGGAAGGAAGAACACTCCCCCTCCCTTTGCCTGTTGTGTAATGTAGAGCTGCAGATGGACCCAGCAGCTTTTACTGTGGCCCTAAGACCTGGCTGCACTGAGGAGGAGAGCAGAGCTGCCAAATGAACACGGCAACAAGTGCTGAGGAGGGAGGATAAATAAAGGTGCTTTGTTCTCCAGTACCTTCAGGTGATTGGTGTCATTGCAGATGCTGCCAACATCACGCTGGATTACAACACAGCTCACAACACCGTGATTCTGTCTGAGAACTACACCAGGATGTCCATCTCCGACACCTTCTCGGGGCACAAGTACCACCCTCAGCGCTTCACCGACTACCGCCAGGTGCTGGGCTTCCAGTGCTTCAAGAGGGGCATCCACTACTGGGAGGTGCAGCTGCAGCAGGGCAGCTTCTGCGGCATCGGGGTCTGCTACGGCAGCATGGAACGGCAGGGCCCCGAGAGCCGCCTGGGCAGGAACGGCCGCTCCTGGTGCGTCGAGTGGCTCAACTCCAAGATTTCATCCTGGCACAACGACGTGGAAAAGTGCCTGCCCAACACCAAGGCCACCAAGATCGGGGTGCTGCTCCACTGCGAGGGCGGCTTTGTGATCTTCATGGCGGTGGGGGAGAAGAATAACTTGATCTATAAATTCAAAGCGCAGTTCACTGAAGCCTTGTACCCGGCCTTCTGGCTGTTTTCCAGTGATGCTGTTCTCTCTCTCTGTCACATGAAAGAGTAAGGTCTTGCATCTCAGTTTAGTTCATTTGCAGCACAGATAATCTGTCTTAAAGATTGACTGTTTGGTACAAAAATTATCATCTCTTCTAAGCAGTTTAGGAAATCTGCCAGTTCTTTGGTGTGAATTGCTAAAGCCTTTAGATAGTGATTTAGCAAGATGTTGGTGATACTAAAACATGTAATGGTTTGCAAAGGTCTTGATTGCCCTAAAATCAAAGTTATGATGCAAATCTTTGTTAAATGTCTTCAGTGGCCCCTGTGGCTTCTGTGGTTTCCTGTAAAGGAGCAACAGAATGAATCTGTTCCATGGATAACAATAACCTCTTCGAGAAAGAAACAGAAAGAATTCCTTGACAAATTCAGGCTTTGAGGGAGGTCTCACTGTTGCCTTTTTGCCTGTGCAGACACTGTTGTCCATACAGGTGTTCTCAGTGTGTGACTCCACCAGATGCTACACAAAGAGCTGTTGAAATCCCTAAGTTCAGGTTTTATGGCTCTGAGTTACAAAAGCCAGTATGACAGATCTCATCAGAATGGAACTACAGAGACTTTTAGAATTGATGGGAAAGAAATGGTGTTAGAATCACCGGGAAACAAATGACACCAGCCCAGACACTGGGAATACACCAGAGAGTTGTCAGGAATAGATCCTGCAGAGCAGTGGTGTGCATCCTGTGGTGAAGATTGTGGGATGAAGCATTCTGTGTCATCTTCTGACTCAAAACATGCTTCACATCTTCACACTGAAAGCTCTTTGGTGCTGGGGTTTTTTGTGTGTGCTGAGGAGTTCAGGGGGTGCATTCCTGGTCTCAGGGCCTCCTGTCATAAAGCTTTTCCTCTTTATGAGGTGGGATATTCTCTGCTGGTGTATCTTTTGTTGTTCAGGTGGTAGAAATTGGATTTCTTGCATGGTTTTGGGACTCCAATTTGAGGAGTCTCGAGACAGAGATAACTGATACCTGCAAATACCTTGAAAAATGCTGGTTCCTCTCTGCATGAAACCTGTGGGCAGACAGCATGAGTCTTTTGACATACAGTGGATTAGCATAAAGGAGAATGTACATCCATTCCTCCTGGGATGGACTTTGAACTCTCCTGGTGTTCTTTACCTGGGTTGTGGTATGTCTTCTGAAGTTCTCACCAGGTACAGAGAGATCTGTACTTCTTACTTATAACTTTAAAACAATCTGTAGGCAATCAAGGTATTTGAATCTCATTATTGAGCCTGTATCTTGTTGGTGCCTCTGGACTTAGTGTGCCAGCTCTTATTTCTTGTAGCCCATGGGAAGCTCACACGAGAGCCTTCCTGGACTTTGATTTGTAGAACTCCCCTTACAGGACTTGGTGAAATAGAACACAAAGCCACTGCTGGCACTTTGGCAGGGTGTAGGGGATTGTTAGAAAGCTTAAAAGAACCTCTGTGACTACATTCCACATTAGCCAAAGTGCCTTGGAGAGAGGCTTTCAGGAATTCAGGCTTGGTGTCTCTGTTTTTACTTGGTTTGTAAAGTCTTTGTCAAGGATAGCACAAGTCTCATTTCTTCCAATTTTTTGGTCAGAATAGGCTATGGAATTGGAGGTGGATCTAAAAGTGCCACGGCTGTCTTTGGAGCAGTTGCACTCTCTCAAGGGTCTCCACTTTCCAAAGCACAGTCAGCACTAAAACAACACTAAAACTCTGCCTGAGCAGAACTCTGCAAAAGATGCAGGAGTAGGCTGTGTCCTGCTGGGAGCCAGCAGTGGATGACGAACTGGGAATTCTGCCCTTCCACTTTTTCAGCAGTGAAAGATGAGAGCAGTTCCCTCTGACAAATCCTTTTGCTGCTTGGCTGTGCCACAGGGCTGCAGATCCACTCAGCAGGGTGCTGCAGGAGTATTCTGTCCCTTGGTTGAGGCATAAACGTGCTCCAGCAGTCTGTGCAGTGGAGAAGGTCCCCATTCCTTGCTGCTTGACTTTAAAGAGGTGTCACTGCTGCTCTCTGAGTCTATGGGCTTCTGTGGCCACAGTCTGGAGGGACACCCAAACAAAGTACAGAGCAGCTTTTATTCTGCCTCGTTGGATAGAGTGGGGTTCTTGGCATGGGACACTGGTGTAGGACCAAGCATGTGGGGCACATGAGGTGCCCTGCAGTGCAACAAGCCTTCCACTGGGCCCCTGATCCTGTGCTTTGCATTCTTTCTATGATTAGAAGTCATAGAGTGAAGTTGTGTTAATTTGGAATTCACAGAATCACAGAATATTCTGAGTTGGAAGATACTCACAAGGATCACTGAGTCCAGCTCTTAAGCGAATGATTCCTATGGGGATGGAAATGGTGACCTTGCCATTACTGGGAACAATCTCTGGGCTTCTGAGAAATGTCTTGTTTAGCTTCAGGTATCTTGCATATATTGGAACATTAGAGTGATACAACTATTGTAACTAATAAATATTAGTGTGTTCGGGAAAAGTACTAGTTACTGGATGATAAATGATCTTTTAAAAATCTTTTCAACACAATTGAAGTAGTTTTACTCGGGCAGTAGCTGTCAGAGCTGCACTAGTTTTAAGCAAGACATGTATAAGAACATATATTTTAATTGTAATTATCTTTTTAGTATTATAAAGAAAGCAACTTAGTCTAGAGAAAGAACTAATTCTGGTGTTAACACCGTGAGAATGTGCATTGATTTGCATTTTAATATACAATGAGAGTATATAAATCAAAAAACAGTTGCTGAATGAAAATAAATGAATGTTTAATCTTCAATTAAAGACATCAGTAAAATAGTGTAGTTAGAAAAAGAAATGCTCCTGTAGTTATAAACCTGTTGATTACACTGACCTATCAGCCCTGTACTTCAGTCTGTCTAAGGTGTGTTATTGTTTGTAGCTGTGCCAGCCACACACAGAGCCACCACCGTGGATTTTGTGCCTGTGCCCACTCCTGGAGCTGGCTGGGGAATGCTGATGGTTTGAGTTCAATAAATACAGAAAACCCTAACTCTGAATGTTGTGTTCTCTGCTCAGGGTCAAAGCAGGGAGGGAGGCAGAAGTGAAGACACAACAGAGGACCAAGGGCAGCTCTTTTAGTGCATCACTGACTGGGACCAAGGGCAGCTCTTTTAGTGCATCACTGACTGGGTTATGGGAAAGCTGGGGAAGGGGCAGGCAGAGCTCTGGTGTTCTCTGAACTGCTCCTAAACTGCCTCCTTCCCCTGGCTTTATCCCATTATCAGTAATGCTGCATCCTCCCTGAGGAGGAGGAGATCATCCTTCCCAGTAAACAAAACTGGAGACCTTTTTGGGTAAATAAACCCCTGGTCAGCAGCTGGAGGCAGATGGACATTTAGAGACACAGTGTGGGATTGCTTTAATAAGCCTTAGGTGAGATCCAGCATCTGCCAGCCTAAGTTACACCTGGAAGCAGCAATAGATGATGATTCCTGATCCCACCCAGTGAAGTGCAGGCTGCTGCCTCCCCAGGAGCTGCTCTGATGCCTCAATGGATTTGAAAATCAGCCCAAACAAAGCATCCATGGAACAAGTTAAACATTTCCACCTAAAATTCTCCAAGTGAGTTGGGCTGAGGAAGGTTTTGGGGCAAAAAACTCTCTGAAGAGTTTGCAGACTCACACAGTGGTGTTGAGCAGTGTGATAGGTGCTACAAAAATGGGAAAATCCTCATCTTCACTACTTGTCCCATGATCTCCCTGAGATTAGGAGGTCGATAAATCTGCCAGAGCTTCACCTCAGTTTCCAAAGACAGACAAAGAGGTATTTTAAGCCTGTGTAAACTTGACTGTGACAACAGCCAGGGGCCTGAGCAGGTATTGAGGCTACAGGGAAGTCATGATCATACTCATGAAAGGTCTGTTTTCTTCCTTGCTAATGACATTTCCTCTTGATTTAGCTTTGTGATTACTTCTTCACAGCAAAAAGAACAACTGCCTTAGACTCCAAATCATATTCTCTGTGAATATATGTAAAAATGCTTATCAAGACATTCCCTATTTTAGTAAAACTCTATGTGGTTAGTGTTTAACAGACTGTATTTCTGTGCCCAGTCCCCCCTTTTTTCTTCCCCCCTTTCTAATTCCCTCCCAATTAAGAGTCTGCTACTTCTCAAATAATCAATGTCAGTTTAAAACGTGTCAGAGAGTGGTCATTGTATGACTCCTATTCAAAGCCCATGTCATTTAGACTTTCATTGAGAGCTATTTCGTCCCATAAAAAAGTTCAAGACAGCAATTTGTGAATCTTGCTCAGCCAAGTAGAACTGTGGAAAAGAGGAGTCATTCCAAAAGTCAATTAATTGTGGCCTGTCAGAGTTGTCCTCATTCAGCTTTCTCCAGGCCCTGCCATGGGCTCACATCTGTCAGCCCCGTGGTGCCCAGGCTGCAATCAGATGCCATTACATGGGAAATAATGGGTTTATTCACACCATTTATTGGCCTCTGTGTGGCAGACACATTTGTGTATCATTTTACGGTGTAGGAATTCCATTTACACAAACTATAGGCAATTACGTGAGTCTGGCTAAAGCACTAAGGGAGGGTGGGAGGAGCCACCAATCAAATAATAAAAGCTAATTGAAAAGGGGCACAGAATTTAGGTGAAAATACCATCATGAGCCATTCTTGATCCTAAATTAGTTCAACAGAACTTTAGGGAGGTGACTTAGTTGCATTTTGTCTGTGCTTGTATTAAACCCCTTATGATGTTTCTCAATGTCAGAAAAGAGCATGTACTTTTTACAGCATCTACATTCCATTTTAAAAATCAAGTAGCTCTTGGTGAAGGGCTTTATTTGCTTTAGAGGTAGGTTTTTTTTTTTTTTTCCCCACATTTGCCTTTAAAGGAAGAGAAATCAAGCAGAGACTGGGGAGGGAAGAAAAATATCTAGAGAAAAAGCAAATTTACACAGAGCAAGGGATGTTAGAGAGACTTTTCTAGTACTGAGCACAGGCTGCTTTCTAACCTTCCCCAAAAGACTGTCTTTCCAAAATCCAGAGTTATTTTTTGAGGCAAAGAAAATGTGAGAAAATAGAAATTAATGTGTGCAACTCTGGTCTCTTCCTTGAGACATGTTTTGTTTTCTGAAATTCCTTTCCCAGGGAATTCTCTGTAAACAGGACAAATGTTTATGTTTTGTACATATTTTGTGCATTCTTTTCCCAAGGACAGACTTTCCTCGATGTCCCTCTGGTCTGAGCAATCTGATTGAAGAGGTTTGCCTTTGTTTCACCAATCACATTGGGCTGTGTAAAATAAAAGGAGACAAATCCCAGATATAAGAGTCAGATTTTCAGCCTTCTGATGTTCACAGTCTGTGTCATTTTGGTGTAAACCAGCGACAAATGTGAGTTAAAAGTCACAGAGCCATTATCTTCAGGAAATTGTCCAGGTCCCAGTTTGGGTGGAATTGTTAACTTTAGTCCTTGGTTTTAACCCTGCTGCAGATTCAATATCCAAAGACTGAGCTGGAATTGTTCAACTCTCAGCAAGTGTCCTCATATCAGTTGAGCTCAAACTCACAAGGGTTGGCTCCCCTTTCTCTGGCAGCCTGATAAACCAACATGAAATCCTTAAAGCGAGGGGCACAGCCCAGCCAGGCTTCCCCAAAGTGTTCATTGCCAGTGAAGAGGAAATCTCCCCCTCCCTTCTTCACCTTGCACTGCAGGAGGGTTCGGATGGGGCCTCGCCACTGCCCACTCCCTTCCTCCTGCTGGAAAATCTGGTTTCTCTGCCTGTAGACCTTCTGGACACTGACATCCACCTGGGCCAGGTGGTTCTCTGAGTCGTGGGAGACATTTCGGATCGATCCTTTCACCACTGGATGTGGAGAAGACAGGAGGTGGTTATGGAGCAGCAGGAGAACAGCTCAGGAGCTATGAGCTCACTGGATGAGATAACTGGAGAGCAGCTTTGCTGTGCAGTTTTTACACCCACCCCCTGCACATGGACACATTTCTGAGCTTACATTGCACAGGGGATCTCCACACAAGCTGTGCTACAGCCTTGGAATTGTGCTTTAATGACTAATCAAACCAGCTACACCACAGGAAAAAGGCTGATAATGCAAAGTAGTGGAGGATAAAAAAAGCACATGACAAGAGGTCAGCTCAGGGATTAATTTTTTTCAGCTTGCGTTCCAAGACAATGACTATCACAGACACCTCCTTCCTGATGCCAGGGGACTCTGGAGCTTTTCCTTTCACAGCACTAACAGAGGTTGATCCAAGAAGAACCAGAATATGATTTGGTCAGAAAAAAATTGAGAGGTTGTTAAATGTTTTTCATTTAAAGGTTTAGTGGGTTTTTTCCCTTTCAAAAGACAATGTCATCCATCCACTAAAAGACACTTTGGGAGATGATGAACACCACTCAGAACTCTTAAGGTGTCTTGTATTTGAAGCCTTATTTTAAAATCACTTTGCATACGTGTACCTTCTTCTCAGAGAAGGATCCTAGCTGGAAGGAAAGCATAAGAGGCCATTGTCTCTGTTTGAAAGCATTCTTTGCATCCATCATATGGAGGATGAAGCATCCCATCTCACAGGTGTTTGTTGTCCTGTCCTTTATCATTGTCACTGCCCCCATTTTTCACATCAATCAATTATTCTTCTACTAATTCAATTAATTTCAATCCCACAACCACAGAAGGCTCAGAAACCTTCCCCATTTGAGAAAGAGCTCTTCAGCAAATGAGAGGTCACACAACCACCCTCCTGCCACAAAACTCCTTCACTCTTGTACAGAAAACTCAGCAACCCAAGGTGCAGAAAAACTTTACCTCCGAAGTTTTCAAGAACTTCCTCACTTATTTAGATTTCCAAGGGAATCCAGAATTTAATGTAACAGATGTCTCTGCTCTCTATCTCCCTCTTTTTGTGATCATTTTTAATCAGATGCAGTCAAGTCTATTGATAAGCTGTAATGCATTTCTTCCTGGTGCTCCAGGCTGCTCCTGCACTGCTGGGGTGCAGTGACTGCAGACCCCCACGCTCAGGATAACCACAGAGCCCCCATTCACTCCCAGTCATTTACACTTTCATTAGCAGCTATTTTCTCTAATCAGAAAAGCTGATGATAGCGATTTGTGAGCACAGGGCAAGGAAGTCAGGCCATCAATAGAGTCAGTTCAAAGGGCTGTTTCTGCTGTGAGTGTGAGGGTCCCCTTTGTGTGCCTGAGCCCCACATCTGTCAGTCTCTGCTGGGGACAGCACCAGCTTGGGAAGGGCACCTTCCTGCAGGACAGACAACGGGCTGGATGGCACCAATTAATTTGGAAGAAGAATAAAAATTACCAGCTGTGGAGCACTCTTAAGGAAGAACGCCCTGCACTGGTTTTGTATTTTCATCGTGATGTTGGTGGCTGATTTTATCAGCCTTAAAGTCTGGTGAGCCCTGGTAGGAAAGCAGTGATTTGGTGGGGTTTTTAAATGTCGAATGTGGAGTTTGTAGTTTTATTTCTTCATGTAGGTACCTTTACAGCAATGGAATTGTGGCTATGTGAAGAGGCAGCTCTACAGCTTTAGCTGTTGGAGCTAATCAAAGAGGTAAAAACGTGCATGTGGAAAAATGTGGGAATAAAATTAGCAAATCATGATTGAAAGAAAAAAATTCCATTGCATTATTAAGAAAAATGGAAAAATATTTTAATGTATTATCAGACAACTATTTCTTATTATTTCTTTTCTAATGGACTAATAACTGTGCTGTTTCCTCATAAGAGTCGAAACCTAACAAGGATGTTGCTGAAGGAAAGTTTAAATCACGTGAAATCTTTAGCTAAGTTGCAAACAACTAACTGCCTCTACAGAAAAACCCCAAAAAACAGGGAGTGTGCAAACTGTGAGTGGAGGGGGAATATTCATAATTGGGATAAAAAGAAATACAGACAAAGGCAATAAAAATGACCACACCAAGGACGTTCAGCCTGAGTGTACATCTACACACACGTGACTCAGCAGCTCACTTGTCAGCGTTACTCACAGGACAATTTTAGTTCATAACATTTCTGCCTGCAGGAAATGAGGACCTTGGCAGCAAAGCTTCTCCCTTCTAGGTTTCACTTTGCCCCCCCAATTCAGATTCTTTTCCACAGCTTCTTTCCCAGATCAGAGAGCATAGTCATGCTATTATTTTAAGAAAAACAGCAAATAAATCCAAATAATCAATATAAATGAAAGGCAGAATGACTCCTCTTTAGTCAGCTTACCAAAATCACTGCTGCAAATGGCCATAAGGAGTTCCATGTTGTCACAAGGACGGCACATAGCTAGAAAAACCAGAGCAGCTATTTATAACACTATATACATCCATTATAACACTTATACCATTGGAAAAGGACAGGTGAATTCAGAAGGGAAATGGGGCAAAACTATCGGCTTGGAAAGCACCGTGATCAGATGCAAACCAAAATTCTTGTTATGCAAATACCATCACGGCAGAGAAATAAGCAGAGAGGATGTTCTCAGTGAGGGCACTGTCAGGCAGAAGGCAATGCCAAAACAGCCTCTGTCACCAGGGATGAACCAGCCCCACCTGAGACCTGCCCCAAACGTGGAAGCCCTGCTCGTACCTTCAGCCAGGTCCATCTTTTTGAAGTCGGTGCCGGCGGCGCTCTGGTTGCTCAGCAGCTCGTACTGGAAGCTGGCGGTGCGGCGGCTGATGTCCCTCTGCGGGCTGGCCTGCAGGAACAGGGCCACTCCCTGCGCGCTGCGGGCACTGAAGCAGGACACGTGGCGGGGCCGAGCCCCCTGTGCCTCGCCCAGCACCAGGTGCAGCTGCCCGCCTCGTTCCACGTAGATGTTGGCTCCCTGGAAGTCGCTGGCGGGTTTGATGCAGACCGTGCTGTGCCGGGCGCTGGCCACGTTGGGCTCCAGGAGCACTCGCAGCGCTCGGGCCGGGTACAGCCACTCCAGGGAGCCCCGGGTGCAGCGCAGGTGAACCTGCTCCACGGCACGGGAGAGCGGCTCCCGGCTCAACCCACTGCCAGAAACACCACCGCGGGCAGAAACGAGAGAAGAGAAGAGGAAGAGAAGAGGAAGAGAAGAGGAAGAGAAGGAGTCACCGCAGCACGCACCACCTGGACATACAGATCTTATTCCTAACTCTCCTAATGACCCTTAAATTGGCTTCCCCCAGCAGGACTGGGTTCCTTCCCTCCCTCCTCTCGAGTATGAGCTGCAGCACCACGCAGGAGTCACAGAGGGACAGGGAATGCTCACAGCTGGGTGCGAGGAAGGAACCTCAGCCCCTTTCCCCAAATCCATGCTTGGATGCCTGCAGCACCCAGAGAAACGTCAGAGGGCAGCTTCTCACTGTTAAATAGCTCAGAACTTTTTCTTGTGGTACAACTGGCCATTGCTCAGCTGTCCAAAAAATTCCACCAGCGAGTGGGGTGCATGGGGGTGAGAGCCACTGACTCGCAGCAGGAGCTCCACAGCGATGTTATGTCCTATTTCTATTATAAACCCATCAGGAAAATATTTCTGATAGAAAGGGTAGTGCTGGCCCTCCTCCCCAGCTCTCGCTCAAGCCTTTGCAACTCCACTGCTTTCAGAACAGTTACTTTTGCTGAGGTCACTAACGAAAATAAAACTGCGCCAGCATAATCAGTTAAAAGAAGAGTAAAAAGGCAACAAAACATAGTGGGAAAGGACGTAATATTTGAGAATATTGAGAACATTTGTGTCGTATTTCCCTGCCAGTGACTGAAGTAAACCCAGCGGCACGGCGGCACCGCACGCAGCGCCGCGGGACCCTCCCGCTCCCTCCCCGCGATCGCCGGTTCCCGTTCCCGGGGCCGGTTCCCGGTGCCCGCAGCCCCGAGCACCCACCTGCCCCTCCAGCTGCAGCGGTCGGCGCTGCCCGGGCGGGGCTGCCCTGCCAGCAGCAGCAGCAGCAGGGCCGGCAGTCCGGGCCAGCCCCGAACCGTGGCCATGGGCCGGCGGCTCGGCCGGGAGCGGGCCGGGCTTTAAGGGCGGCGGGAGGGAAGGGGGTGGGCTGGGGGTCCCGGGGGATGGCGGCCGCGCCTGTCACCGACCCCTTCCCCCTTCTCCCTTTCCCCTTCCCCCGCCCCACCAGTGCTGCGGGGAGAGGCCCCAGCACGGGGACATCGGGGACACCCCGCTGTCACCCTTCCCTCTTGGCAGCGCTGTACCCACAGCCCGGGCCGGGCAGCCCCTTTTGTCTCTGAAATATTTAGAAGTGATTAATAACAGTTTCTCATCGCGGTGTTGGAACAAACAAAAATCGTGTCAACATAATCAAAGCGAATTTTGAATGAATGATGGAAATTCAATAGTTTTAACTTCTGCTTTCATGATTATCTTTCAGGGTCCGTGCACAAGAAAGCTCCAGGGCCCACGATTATCATGCTAAAAGCCGGGCTGTGCCTGCCAATAATTAGATTTCTATATGCATTGCCCTTTCCATATTTTCAATGAACGACATGGGGAGGTGCTCTTTTGCAGGTCTGGGAGAACGAGGCTCCTTTCTGCAGCTCTTAAGCGTGGAATCGGGATTTCGCGGCCGGGCGGGGACAATGGCCCTCGGCACGGCTGGGTGGCACATCCCGGGATCCGCGGGGCATTGTTCGCACTCCGCGCCCGCGGTCACCCGGACCCTCCGGCCATCTGTTACCTTGCGGTTACCAGCGTGTTCTCACATTGCCCACAGATGCACAGGCAGAGCCTGCCTGCAGCCCTTCTGCAAGGAGGGAATTTCCTGAAGAGGAAAATCTATTTGTTAGAGGAGATATCCTGAAACCAGAGCTTTAGTCCTCATGTGTCCGATACTGGACTCCTTGAATCCTATTTCGACACACTTTACTATTCGTTCAAAAACCTTTGTATTTTTACTGTTATTTTTTATACATACATATATATATATATATATATTTTAAATAAAACCCCACAGAACAAAAAAACCAACAGAATTTCAGCCTTGACTTGCACTTTGCTAATGTCCTGTGTTCTTCCCCACACATACCTGTGCTGTGACTCCTTGCACAACTTTTGGCTAAAGTCTGGCTGAAGTTGGTGCTCTCCACGGTTCACTCCAGCAACTGGGGTGAAAATAAACCTTGATCGTTAACAATATTATTGCCAGTGATCCCGAAAGCTCTGTGAAACTATTGTCTTACCCACCTAAGAGAAACCCTGCCGAATATCTATGCTCTGACCCCATCCTGAACGGAAAACAACACACAAATACTCTTTAAAAGGTTTGATTGTGGCATAATAGAGGAGCTGAGAGGCCAGAGCCTTTCTCTTTGTGCAAATGAGACCAGGGAACAGAGGAGAGGACTTGGGGAGGGAACTGACACTATGATAAAGTGGCCCCACAGGAGGATTTATTCACTTCCAAATGAACCCATCTGCTGCCCTCAGGAGAAAGCATTGAGCCACTTGATCCCTCAGTGTCTCCCAGCAGCAGCGTTTTCCCTTGCTAGGGAAAGCCCCGTGTGATTTTTGCTGACTTGTTCTCAGCAGCTCCTCCCGCCCCATCTGAGTTTCTACTGACGCCAAAACATCTCCCGTTAAAACTCTTGAAACTCATCACAGGTAAGGCATTTGCACACTCTTCGAGTAAATAATGTGCAGCATCAGAAGCTGTTTTAAGATCCCAAATCAGTGGCAACAGAGGTGAGAAGGAACAACGTGGACATTTCACATTACTGTTGAAGCCTGGGAATTCAAACCATTTTATCCACACCTATTGAAACCCCACACAAACTCAGCTCCTCTCCAGGGTGGAGAATGAACCAGGAGTGGGCAAGCAGCTGCTGAGATCTTTGCAGGCTACTGGCGTTAGTTTTACCTCCAAATCACATTACCACGGTGTCTAGAGTTTTTTCCATTTACTGAGGTTTGAGATGCTCAAGTTTTGCAGCAGGAATCTCGGGCAGAAGCATGGCCACAGAGTTCAACAAAACACAACTTTGTTCTCAAAATGTCTAAGCTCATCTGGCTGCAGCCCTCCCAGAGCAAGGTAGTCATCCTCATCCCAGGGCTGTGAAGACTCACGTTTGTTTTTATGCATAGCGAGGAAAAGGAAAAACTGAGTTTAAATATTTTAATCCACACCCATAAACCTACAGAGAAATACAGTACAAATAACAAGACAAACAGATGCATTAGGAAATTCAGTAACAAAGCCAGTGCTGTGAAAAAAAAATCTGTATTTACAAATTTTTATGAAGAATATGAAGCAGATGTTTCTCAACAGAGCCTTCTGGGAGTGTAAGTCACAGAGAGAGGCCATGGCACAACCAACTGAAGTTTTCATTTTCCCTGTGTTAATGTGAAGTAACCACAGAGTGGGGCAGTTCTGTGGCTCCACTGAGGCTGCAGCTTCTCAGGCAGACTCTGACCCAAATCACACATCGTGCCCATGTAACAACTGCACCAACCATCACAGAGTTCTATGAGACAAAAGCACACTCACTGTGCCTCTGCACAAATAAAACCAGATGTCTCTGCTTTTATAAGACAGACTTTTACAGGATTACCTCCTTACCCCCCCATTTCAGCCTGCCTTCTCTTCAAAACCAAAGGAAAACCAGCTTGGGGTTTGAAAACATGGCTTGATGCTAAGGAAAAAGTTGCCAATTTTGATTTGAACATTTATTTTGGAGGTTCAAGATGATGCTAACGGGTTCTTTCATGGCAGGTAAGATCTCACATACTGTACAGCTGCAAGCTGTGGGGTTTGCTCTGGTGCAGACAGTGTCTGTTTACATTTGGGCACTAAATACAGATCCCAAACTACACCATAAGGAAACAACTGATCTGCCAGGAGTCCACTGATCACTCACTTCTTACTGCCTGGTGGGAAATAAAAAACCCCCTGAATCCCAAATGTCACCTTTTTCAATTGAAAACGGCCTAAAATGGTGCAAAACCTACTTTTCACCTATTTCTTGCACTTTAGGCTCATACTTTCCTTGTTTAGTGCCACTTTAGAACATATAGACAAACACATTCAATATAAATCCCAGATGGCAGCACCACAGCATGTGAAGCTAAAGAGTAAGTTTTTTTAAACTGTTAACATGTTTTCTTATAAGTAGTTATTACTAATTTAAAGTTACAGCTCTTAAAAGCAACATTTTTACAGTGTTCTGATCACTACTTACTAAACAACTACTATACATACTGAAGTTACAAGCTACAAAAATAAAAATCCGTTCTGTTTAACTACAAAAATCCTAGAAAGAGAAGATGGCTGGAGGTACTCAAAGGATTACAGCAGTTTGCAGCAGACAAAATGGCTTTTGAGGGATGTAAACCTTGAAGGTAGAGAATGCAATAAACTCACATACAATATAAGTTCCTACATAATCTTGAAAAGAAAACTGTTTTTATGCTGGAATCTACAAACAAGTTGTAAATTAAACAATGCAAAGAATTAATGACATACAGCAGTAGGGGGACACAGCACAGGACACAGGGCAGTACTAAAAAGTAGTTTTGAATACATTCATACTTTTGAACAGTTAAGGGTCAGATCCTCAGCTAAGGTCAGTCTCCACAACATAACTAGGTTTAGTCAAGGCATGTGGCTTTATTCCAGCTTGAAGTATCTCCCTGAGATGTCCAAAGCCTGAATTGGGTATTCAGCACTCTTAAATAATACAATCGTGATCATGTCATGCTTTAGAACTGTGGCATCAACACTGCTGAAATAAAGAATGTGTAAATTCTCTCCATTTATTTAATTACTACAGGAAGAAGTGGTCTCTGCTGCCACATCCTTGTGTTCAAGAAGCACCTCTCATTTCTCAGAAGAAACCAACATTTTTAAGTGGTTGACATTCAACAGAATCAGTTACATCCTAGTGTTTTTGAATCTGAAGACAATTTAATTCCAACTGAAGACTAATTTTATTTCCCAAAAGGAAGAAAACCGCTAGTAGTCAGTACAAAATATAGACCTAAAAAGGTTTTTCAGTTAGAACACATGCAGATTTTTAAGTGTCCTGCTCTCCCCCATAGACTGATTACAGTGCTGCTCTACCAAAAGCATTTGTTGCCAGGTAAAAACCTGTAACTACCCTAACACTGATGCCATTGTGCTGATCACAGCTAAGGTGCAGTGCTTTTTTACTTTACCACTGAGATACAGTAACACACACTGTAAAAGCTTCAGTGCAATGTAGCACAGAACCAGAAGGAACTGGCCAGACTGAAACCAAACCCTTTAGGGATCAGTTCTCAGAACCTGTGGAGAAAAGAGATGTGTCCCTCCCCAGCAGCAAGGAGAACAAAGATTTTACTGTCAATACAGGCCAGGGGAACCCTTGGAGTTCTGGTGGTGATGGTGGCTGCAAAACCATCTAGGTGGGTCACTGGGCCAAGAATAGCTGTGTGAAGCCATTCCAATTTTCTTGCCTGACAAAGCCTTTGACAAGAGGTTCTGTGCACATAAAAACACCCAGCACATCCTCCCAGTGTGAGTAAATAAGTACAGTGTGAGCCAGGCAAGGAACTGACCAACAGAAAGGCTCTCCATGCACATTTAAGCTTTTTGTAGTGCCTGTCACAGGACTGAGAACCTACAGGAAAGAAAGTTATCAGAATCTGACCAAACTTCAGGTAAGCTACTGGATGCAGCAATACAACTTAAACTTTATGAACTCACTTCTAAGTGCTTGACAATCAATGCTATTATTTACCCTGTACATTTTACACAAAGCTATAATATATGAAGACTGACAGAAGAAACAATCTGTTATTTGACTTTTTGAAATATAGTTTTTTCTATGTTTCCAATGTTTATGATTAACAGAGTAAGGGAAAACTCTTCAGTGCAGGAAAGGAGCTCCAACTGCAGAGTCCCCTCTCCCAGACAGAGAATAATATACTGTGGGGACTTCCAGGGTTCCAACCTACAGGGAGGAGCTCCTTGGATGGAGCAGCTGTTTGAAATGGTGCTCTATGCATCTACAACATTTAAAAAGCATGGGGCAGTTTACATTCACAATGCACATCACAGCACTGGGTAGCTACAGCTGTTACAAATTAGCCAAGTCCATTCCTGCTACCAGACAATTTGAGAGCCCATTGCTGACACCAAACTTGGGCTAAAACTGGCAACAGCTCCATCTTGGTCATTAAAAACACGCTTTAACCCAGTTTAACACACCAGAAAGGAGGATACACTGAAATCAAAGAACAGCTGGAAACAGCAAGGCTTCCCACAGATTCCAGGGCTGTTTTACAAGACCTTTTCTTGCCACACGTGTGACAGCTACAGAGTCACAGTGGACACTTCAACCTTACAGAATGTTCTCTAAACCAGAAGTACAATTTCACAAGAGGCTTCCCCATAGCCCCACATTTGCTGCCATCACTTACAGTCCATTGGTGAGACACAAACTTCTTCACCTTCAAAAACAAGGCCATTTATCAGAGGTTATCCCAAACAAGCACCCAGTTAGATGTTACTTGCACTTTGTTTCTCCAGCAGGAACGATGGATTTGCCTTTCCCAGAGGATTTCACACATGTTGGACTCCTGGCAAGCTGCAGTGAGAGGGAGCACAAACAGCCCCCACTGGGGCACAAGTGGAGATGCCCATTCACCCCTCATCTGTGGTAACACAGAGAGACTTTCAACCTTGGCATCAATTATTTCTTTTCCAGATGCCAGGAGTCAAAAGAGTGAAGTTTTTCAACAGTTAAAGGTTCTTGGGCGATAAACCAATTTGACTAATCATCTGATCAACTTCAGGGAAGTCTAAATTGCATTATGAATAGTTTAAAGTAGCCAGTGGTATAATTTCAAATACTGCTTTTCAGAGCACATACCCTGCTTTTCCAGAGATTCCTCATTTGTTTGTAAACAACAGTTACATAAGAACTACAGCATAGAACTTAAATACTTTCAGGATGCTGATGGTTACAAGTTATTAAAAAAATGGTAACTTAACTGGTAAGATTTGTGAAGCTAATACAAATTGAAGCTCATAACAAAAAAACCCCAAAGGCAAGGGATTCATCTAGCATAGTAGACTTTGCGTATTTTAAACACTTTTTACATATATTTTACTATTATTTTTCATCTATATTTACATACAGTAAAATAATTAAAGTGAGGTGTATAAGGCTAATGAATATGGAATTTACAAATGGCTTCTGCTTTACAGTTCATTACACTCCAGTCACATTTTCAGACTGCTATAAATTCACCGAGAATCAGTAGTATTGAAGTTCTAGTACATACAATTTCTACAAGGAATACCATCAAGTTAAAAATGCTTTCCAAAGAGGATTACAGTTGAAGGTTTTAAAAATACTGACTCTGCCAAGTTTCAATAAATTATTTTAAAATATAAATAGATCGTTCACCGTTAATGCAAACATCATTTTACAGATTTTTGAAAAATGGTTTCATTTCAAAAAACCTAAAAACACAGCCTACTTTACCCAGTGGTCTCATTTTCAGTCAGCTTAAAGAAAAAAAAAAGTTAAAACTTGGGGGATCATGACAAAAGCAGCAACATTCAAAGTTCGGACCAAAGCTCTCACCCATATGATCTTGGCTTCCACAGGATGAATTCTCTTCCTACTTGGAAAAGCACCTTCAGTAACTAAACTGGATTTACTCAGTGAGACATTTGAAACCTCAACTCAGTTCTCACCTGCTGCAGGCTTAAAATTCTTACAACAAAAAGAACCAGAAAAAGATCTTTTACTTTTGTTAACTATGAAGATGTTTTCACCTGAGAAGCTTTTAACCTGAGAAGCTTCAGATATGCCAAGCTGACAGTCCCTGTGTACTGCTGGAGGTGTAAAACCTCCACTTTTAGGATCAACCCACTCATCTTTTTCCCCACTTTATATTCATCAGGGAAATGATGGTAACCAACAAGGTATCTTTGACCCTCTAAGAGCCAGTCAGAAAACAAATGCTTCCATGCCTTTTTACCACAATCAAATTATGCAATTAAATTATGAATGCCACCTCTGCAAACTTAGTGCTCAACGTCCACATTAAAATTGAAAGTTAACAGACTGACTTACTACTGATCATTCTCAGGTAATTATGAGCCACATTCTTTAACAAGTTTTTAAAAAATACCCCACATTTGCCAACCATCATTATTTCTTTAAAGCCCTTTCCTCTACACAGCTAAAAAAGGTGCTCCTTTGTCCAAGTTTTCCTCCAAAAAGCCTGCCCAAGAACTGTTCTGTTGCTATTTACAAAAACTAGAATTAGTCTCTCACTGAACTGAAGCAAAGTCAAGTCACAGGATCATTCAGTGCAAGTCATGGTACAATTATGTTGAGTTCTATGTTGGGGACTCAAGACCTCAGGGTACTCTTTGGCCTACAAAGCCTCTGAAAAAGGTAATTTCCTAAATAACATTTCCGGAAACCTTTGGTCCAGAAACAATTCTCTTGCTGAGTACCTTCCCCAGAGCTCCTAGATCCTCTACTCTCCCAGTGAAGCTTATTAGAAATGCACTGCACAAGCAGGTGCAGAGTTTCTGCTCTTGCTCCCAAGCAGAGTTGGCAGCCAAGAGCAGGCTGCTGTCAGAACATCAACCCAGATTCTGCTTGGTCTGGTTTTCTGCTCTGGGACTGTTCTGGGGCAGGCAGAAGCAGGTCAAACCCTCAGCTGTTCCCCTTTCCAAGGGTATGAAACTTCTCTCTGAAACACTGTACTGTGTTGTGCAGAAGACCTGATTGCACAGCAAGGCAGGGTTGCAGCATCTGTCCCTTTTCAGCCATTAGAACAACACACTCCAGCTGGAAAGGCTGGAGAGCATCCCCACCAACCTAACAGCAAGCCAGTTGTGGTAATTCAGCTGTGGAAGTTTCCATGAGTGCAGAAGCATGGCTTTTTTCTCAGCTCTAGTTCATTCACAAGTATGAACCTTAGTGCATAAACCTCAGTCTAGGTCAGACATCGGTGTTTTAATGAGCTGAAGTTCCTCCTGCCGCACGTGAAATTCCACAAAACCTCCAGGTCTTTATCCACCTGCTCCCTCCTGTGGTGTCACTCTGACAGGCTGGAGGCATCATCATCATCTGTCTGCTCCCCCGAGTGGTACAGCATCAGAGCATGGGTCTTGTGAGTGATGGTGACAGTGCAGGGCCCCTGTGCCCAGGGCTCCCCATCCACCTGCATCGGCATCTTGGAGCTCTTCAGGATCAGCTGGGACCAAACACAACAACGCAATCACAGCACTTCAAAGGGGCTCTGAAATCACCTTTACAACTGCAATACACATTCACAGCCTGGCCAGGGAGAAACTGGGAGTGGCACTCACAGGCCACCAACCACAGCAACACAGGCCTGTGTATTATGACATAATTCATTTTTACTAAGCAAGAGGAATATCCATCTCAACTGCAAACTGCAACTTCAGATCTGATTCGAGCAGTTAAGTGCTTGAGATTCTGTATTGTGTACTAAAAAAATTTAGGAGAACAGGTCCGTAAGCAGCACTTACCCTCACTGTGTGGGCCTGCCCCAGGCGAACAGGATTTGCCAGTTTCACTTGGATCTGGGCACAGTGGAAAGAACCATGAACACCAACAACTTCCAGAAGCCCATCATCATGTCTATGAAATAAAAAAAATGACGCTCATTTCAGTGATGCTGATGAGCTCCAGAAATCTGCCCAAATATTACAGTACTTTTACTGCTATTCCCAGAGAGAAGACAAATGTTGTACAGTACATTTCTGTATTTGTGCTGGAGAACAAATCACACCGAACAGCAAAGAAAGCCATCAAACTCCACAGCTATGGAGCAATTCACCAGCCAGCTTCTGGAAATCATGGATGTGTAACTTTCCAAGGCTCACTGTGCACATTTAAGGCCCACAGCGGATTTCTACTCCATAAACTTGTACAATTTTTTGTCTTTTTACTCAGATATGCATCCAAAGGAAAATCTTTTAATGACCTAATTTTTTCGATTTGGGTAAAGGACCTTGCCCAAGTATTTTTCAGAAATTCAGGACCATAAGCCTTGTAACAGAACTCTGGGTATACTTATACAGATGATTTCTGAAGAAGGAAGTCACAACAGGGAATAATTCATGTTTGAAATTATTTTTCTCTTTGGTATTGCTCCCAATATGGCAGTCAAAATTTTTGACATGTTTTGTTTTTCCATTTTAACCTCTAATGAGATGAGATATTTTAGATTCTGAAATGGATCTATATTCTACTTTTTGAAGGCTCACTTTATTGTTAATAGCCACTCCAATGCTACTGCTGTCTGTCATGCCAGATATTTTGAGAAAGTCTTAAAACCCCCTTGATGTGCAGGATGCCTTTACTCCAAGTCTCCAATTTAAGGAAAATAAACAAATATGAGATAGCCTGTCCCAAGGAACCCTTCCGACCTTCAGACAAGCCTGGCTACATAAGCACAGTCTAGTGAGGGAATTCCTTACACTGCAAGAACTGTTAAAGGAAAAAACAAAGCAAAAAATGCCCTCTGTACCTTGCCAAAGGATAAGGTTCATCCCCCATTCCTTCCCAGAGCCTGCAGCCACCTCCCCAGTATCCAATATTCAGCACAATGATGCCTTCCAAATTGGGCAACTCAATCCTCTCACCATCCAACTCTAGCTTTAAAAGACAAGCAGAAGTTAATTACTGTGATCATACTCAGTACTTCAATAGAACTTACTCACTTTGTACATTTAACAGGCCTCCACTTAAAGAAAAATTGGCCCTGTGCCAAGAGAATGTGTTTTCTTTCCATATTTTTTAAAAAAAATCTTCTGATTTCACAAGATATCCTGAACTGTAATAAATCTCTATTAGTAGAGAAAAGAAAAAAGGAACTCTCACTTATATAAGCCTCTGGTGCTATGGCAAATTATAGCTGAATACCAGTGCTTGCACTCACAGAACTGAGTCAAGGCCAGGAAAAAAGTTAGGAATTTTCAATAAGCCCAAAGACATGAATTCCATGAAGTAAGCTGCAGACAGCAAAAAGAACACAAAAATACACCAAGACCATAGCCACCCTTGCACAAATATCATTAAGTGTAAATATTGTGAAGAGCAAAGCTTCTCTCCACTTCTTTCATAGGGTTTTTATGCTCCATTGACTGTGCAGAGAATAAGCAAGTTAAAAAACTTACCTCAAGCTTTTTGTTAAGATCTTTACATTCTTGTACTAAGCAGTCTTTGGTTCCATAAAAAAAATAAACAGCCTACAAAAAAAAAACCCCAAGCAAAACAGGGAGAAAAGAAAACATCATTAGAAAAAGACAATACACAGGAAGACTATTTGAAATATTTATGTATAGTTATGGCTGTGCAAACCTTATCTAGAACACTTATATGTAACATATTTGCACATGCTTAAACTAAACCTTCCTTCTTTGCTTGCATAAGAAACTAGATATCCACTTGAAAAGGAAATAAGCACTTCACTCATAGCAATTTCAAAGCAAATGAGAAATTCTGAGCAAAACCTAAGCAAACAGCAAATTCTGTAAGCAAGCAGAGACAAGGCAGAACACTCGTGAGCGGGCTGCAAACATGTCTTACCCATGGAATCCCCTCCCCAAGAAAAATGAATTCAAACTCTTAAAACGTCAGAAAGGAAGTCGTGGTAAAGGAATGTGAACTTAAAAATTGCCTGAAGACAAATCAACAACTCTAAGGAGGAAACGTCACTTTACCAAACACACCTTATTGATGATTCTGCTGGAAAACAGAGAGGGAGTCTTCTCACGATGGGCATGGAAATTTAAAGCCATGAGAGCATCAGGTCCTATAGAGAAGTAGTTGTTCATTGTGAACACCTGTAAGAGAGAACTTCTAATTATGCTTTATTAGGTATCATTATCAGGGTTTAAAATTCAGAGTGTTTAATGGGAAGTTGATAACAACAAAACTACAAACATACAGGTGTTCCATGGAATTCATATTTATACTTGCAAACCATACCTTAGGTTTCCTTAAGTTGTAGTATCCTTTGTTTGTTACTTGAACCTTCCATCTGAAAAACAACAGCTGGTACTTAGACTTGTGACAGACAGCCCTCAGTATCAAAACTGCAGCTAGGAATTTCTTATCTCTACCGGGATTAAGGCAGAATATCCAAATTTAGTTAAATTATGAGAGAATTAAACCCTGTAGAACAACTAAAAGACTAAATTCAGACCTCAGTTACATTGTAGTTCCTTCCAGCAATACTCGTGTTTATGTAAAGAAACTGCTGCCATGGATTATCAGAGGAGCTACAGCAGTGTCTGGTTCTACACATTTTATCTTTGCACTGGTCCTTACCTGTCTAGTTTGATTCCATCTGCCTCCATGACATTTCGTAAGATCTGCTCTACAGGGACTTCTCCAGCATAACCTGCACCCCAGCCCAGTGTATTAGACAGGTCATTCCCTGTTCCCAGAGGTAAAATTGCAACTTGTGGAATGTATCGTTCTTGCCCCTAGGATACAAAACCACTGCATATTAGCTCCTGCTTCAGCACTCATTGTCTCCCTTCTATCCCCAAATGTTCAGATTAGATCAATTCACCTTCCCAGCAGCCTGTTACACAGAGCACAGCTCTGGGGCTGGCAGGGCAGGTGGCACATTGAGCTACTCACCCAAGCATAAGGTAAAGAAAGGAAATGCTAAACCACTGTGAGAAGGAAAGAGAATACAAATAAAATATGGAAACAATGCTTTAGGAATACTGAACAGAGTATTCCTTCCCAGGAATGATGCTTTAGATCTGGGAAGTGACACGAACACTGAGAGATGTAACACACAAGGCTGTGAACTGCAACGAGACACCAAAATGCTCCACAAGACTGAGGTGAGGTTAGGTCTAAACAACAGATGCACAGAGTACCAGAGTGTTCAACCACACACAGAAATACAGATACTCAAAGGAGCAAAGTTGTTGTCTCAGTTTCAGACTGTCACCCGCAGATGGAGCAGGTGACAGGGAGCTCTGCTGAGCACAGAGTGACAGCAGCTGTTCTCAACAGCCACCTTAGCAAAGGGCTTGGCTCTCCTCACCACAGAAGGGTGAACAATTATTTCAGCTGTACTATGGCCTTTGCAATTTAGCTGTGAAAAGCACTGGCAGTAAATTGGCACTTTGGTTAGTGTTTTTTCCAGAAAGGTTATCAGCCAGGTAACCTGTATTTGAGAGTCAAGATAAATGAAGGGAGCAAATAACCTACTGCTGATAAGAAAAAGGTTTTGCTGATAAATCTCTATAGTATTTTACCTAGTACCAATGACTCAATTTGAAGAGAACAAAGAAAAACACAGATTTCATCAACTATGTCAGCCCTGAGGGACAATATATCAAGTGACCAGGACCACAGAACCATATACTCATATTCATTAACCTTTATAGTCACTTTTTTCCTACTTTATCAGCACACAATTATTCTCAAAGAGGTTGTTGGACTACGCATGAAGTTGTAATACTGGCCTGCAGCTACAACATTTTATGAATTAACAAGAAAGTTGCAGTAAACAAATCCAAAAATTTTGATATAAAAACTTTCTTCCTTTCAGCACTAGAGAAGAAGTTCATTAGGTAAAGCACTAAAGCCTTGTAATTATTTTCCATTCCTAATTTTCTCAGGAGTTCTTATGAGCATCCCATAAACAAGAATATCTTCCATTTCAAATCAACAATAAACACAGCTTATTTTTTCCTCCTTCTCCTTTGCAGCTAATAGGCAAGGCTGCAGACAGACAGACTCTTCAGAACATATGACAAGGAGCAGAAGCAAATGACTGCACTCATTTATGCACTGGCAACATAACCAGTACAGCTGGCAAAATGATGAGGTTCTTATAAAAGATTGAGCATGCTGGCAGAAGGGAGCAGTCAAAACACACTAGCCAATATTAGCAATACCATTCACGACAACAGAAATCTGTTCAGACAAAGAGGAAATAACAATGCAGAAAATATCCTGCAGCTCTTCTTATTTTGCAGACAAGAACTACCTACTATCAATATAATTTAAAATCTAAAGCATTCATATTTTTCCTGAACCACAAGGGATCATATGATGCATTTCCCACACCCCACCCCAATATGAATAAGCAATTATGCAAATATTCCTCTGTAAGCCTATTCAGGAAGACGAAGGCAATAAATACAGGTAAGAGATGAAGGGTAGGACTTTGGTAGCCTCAAAACTCATTTCACCTTTTAATTTAAAACACAATACCTTTATCTTCATTTCATCAATTGCATCCAGGACCCAGCCCACTGTGCCATCCCCACCACAGACCAGAACCCTGACGGCATTGCAAGGCAGCCAAGTGCAGAGCTGGAGAGCTTTAGCAGGTGCAATTTTGCTGAGATCAAAAACCTAGAGAAAAGGAAAATAAGGAATTCTGTTAAGTTCACAGAACATGACTCAGGATTTGCCTCACAGATAAACAACTTCAAGAAGTTAACTCTAATGCAAAACAATGATTGTCCATTTGCAGTATTACATTAACAAATGAGATGTCCTGACTTTCCTGAGCAGGAATTGCTTCCCAAATTCACAACAGAGCTCCAGCTGCCTCCCTAGGATTAAATGGCACTGATAAACTGAGCTGACTGAGCCCTTGAAAAATCTGGATGTAGAAGCATGATGATGACTTCTGTAAAGATGAAAGACTTCAGATAAAAGTAATTTTAAAATACTCAGCACACAAAGAGCTTCATTCTTTGAGCCTTGATGGAATACATTTAAAACAAACACACAGTGATTTCTCTTAGGCTGCATTTTACAGCTGGGTTTTGAACTCCAGAGAAAAGAGCATTAAGGTGCAGCCAGGAAATCCAAGGAACAACTGCCTGCTTTACGTCAACATCCTGAGCCATCCCAGAAGATTTTAAGGGGAAAGCAACTACACAAAGTGAAACTGTCAAAGTTGACATTTCCACAAATAAAGTGAGGATTTAAACAAACACAGGTTTCCTATAAAGAAGATTTGAATGGTTCATTTACTAAAAGTGTACACTGTTTCAAAAGTCAGATGCTTCTTATTAACTGAATTACTGCATGTATTACTGTAAGCAAAAGAACTGGATTGATATTAGAATCCTAACAAACCTGGGGCTGGGAGAAGCCTCTGCACTTTTTGTTTTTCTCTGTGAAGCTGCTCCTTTCTAAAAGAACAAACTGCATGAATTTGTTTCCTTTACTGATCTTTCACAAGATCCTATTGCCATTGTGTAAGAAAAGTGATATCTATTCTAATCTAAATCTTGGTTTTATTATGGTGGCTTTGCACTGTAAATACCTGAACAGGGTTCAGCAGCATTTTAAATTCTCCTAGTAAAATTTCACCCATGTTGTTTCCACTGCGAGTATTAGCCAGCACCATTACTGGCATCCAGTGTTTCCTGCAGTAAGGGACCACCTGCAAAAAGTAAAAATCAGTCAGTCACACAAAAATTGCATGTCTGAAAATGTTTACAGCCTTGCTCCAAACCCCATCCCCTGCAAGTGCTGAAATGAGGATGTTAGCAGTTAGTCTGAAGTAGCCAAAACATAAAAAAGTATTTCTGACACACCAAGGCTGAATATCCTGCAGTGCCCAGGACAGCAAGTACTATAAAGTTATGAACACAGTAACAAAGCATTCAAAGATTCAAAGACAAATCTCAGTATTTTGGAATAAAAAAATCCACATCTGCTTATGCTTCAACAACCATGCTGGTAAAATGACAAACACATCTGAATTAACACAGCAGGTACTTGATATATCTTGAAACATTTACCTGACAGTTGCTAATGTGACAATGCATTGAGTTCAAATTTCAAGGTCTGTCTGTGGGTTTATTTTGTTGGTTTTTTGGTATATTCTAAACCCAAGAAGCAGCAGGCCATTACCTTTTCATAACCGGTTCTTTTCTCTTTACGCATCTGGTTGATTGTAGACAAATAGTAGGGAGGAATAATTAAGTCTCTGAATTCTCCAAATGTACAATTCTCAGTCCTCAAAGAGTCCACCATGCATTCATCATGCACAGTGTACTGACACCACACACATCTAGAAAAAAGACCAAAAAACATGAAAACAATCTTCAAACAGGCACATTGATTTTGTTTATCTATCTTAGACTTTTGCCAAAATATTTATGTTTACGTGCACCATTATAAGTAATATTTTAAATGCATTAAAGGGAAAACTATGCATTCCCTAGAAGCCTAGGTATTTCCTATAGAAAATTACATAAATTGGTCATGTGCTTGCAGGTCTAGGAAAGTATTTGAATTCTACTGGGAAAAAAAATTCCAACAGTTTTAAATTAATTCTGTGAATTTAAAAATTAAGTGCTATAGACATGCTCCTGTTTGCAATCTTAACAGTTAGACTGAAAGCCTGTAAAAGAACCCGAACTCCTGTCCCACCTTAAAGAGCACGGATAAAACACTGGAGCTCAATTAAAAAATTGTTACTAGTAACGACTTAATGCATTCCTTAAGATTGATAATATCCCTTTAAGCCTGAAACCTAAAAGGTTACACAGAACTGTACAAGGCTGATGCAATGTAGTTATGCAAAACTGCTTTGCTTTATGACCTATTCTAAAAGCTGTCCTGGAAAACAGACTAGAACAAGAGGAAATACTGCAATATCCACTTTCAGCCTCTGCAGAATGTTAATCCTCATTTGCTACATCCAAAGCCTTGATTTAAGCAGCTGGGGAAGCTATTTTTGGAGTCCTCCTGACTAATCCAACACACAGCTAGAGCAGCAATGACACTTGCACTATCCTATGACTCTCTTTTCCTCTTCTTCCTTCCTTTCCACTTTGCCTCCAAATTCCTGCCCTTCCCTCCTCTCCTACACACACTCTCAAGGTTTTGTTTCTGATAATGTGCTCTTTTACTCTGCAATTCTACTCATTTACCAAGCAGTTTGACAGTATCACATAGAAGCAAAGCAAAAGCTGGCAGAATCTAGGCTGAAAAGATGACATCCTTTGAGTAGGCTGGAGTAACATACTGAGGCACCTATCACTGCATTTCGGCACTGACAACTTTGCAAGCAACCTTACTAACAACAGTGCAAGTCCATTTGATGGTTCATTGTATTTTTAAAACACTCTTATCATAATCTTTAACAGTATTTTGCAATAGCTTATAAAACTTCTTAGCTTTCTTGAGCATTCTTAGGAATGAACTTGGAAGCTCTACAGGACATTGTTCTATTTATACTGAGCAGATGCCAATTTTTAGATGTACACTTTGGTTCTCTCAACTGTGAGCTGTGCCAGTCAGGCTATCCACTGTACAACTGATAAATCTATTAGAAACTTCTTAATGTCATCCCCTAAAATACAAACTCCCTTGGACACTGAGAGTCTCTTGTAATTATACAGCGTGCACATCATGCTGGAGTAATGCAATTAAGAGAACGAGTGGACTCAACGCCACACTCTTAATCAATGACTCACAAGCATCCATTTTATTTTTAGGCTCTTTGAAGTCGGTTTTTTTTTAACAGTATCTTATCTGACTACTGCAGGATCTCCTTCGGGGTGTGGTCTCCCAACAACCCTGTGTAAAACACAACAAACATGGCACTGGATGTGCTCCCACACAGTCAGACCGCCCTGCAGTACCTGTAGTCGCAGAGCTTGGGCTGCGTGCCGCACTGTTGTTTGCAGACCATGCAGCAGCTGCAGAGAGGGACATTGCCCCTGATCCAGTGGTGTGGCATGGAGCTGGAGGCTCCCGTGCTGCCCCTCATCATGATCTCCTTGCAGAGGAAGCGCTGGTCCGCCTTCTTAAGGCAGCGCTCGCTGACGCGCAGCCCGCAGCAGCTGCAGAAGGCGCCGCGGAGGATGTGCTGGGCGCACACGCAGCAGTACGAGGGCTGCCCGAAGAGGTCCGTGTAGTGCCAGTCGTGTTTGCTCTTGCGGAAGATGTCCCGGATCAGCAGCTGCCGCCGGGACCGCTGGAAGCTGCACCACGCCGTGATGAGCACGGGCAGGAGCACGGAGCACAGGGTCCACAGGGCCAGGCGCCAGTCGGCCACGGCCCGGGAGGCATCGCCCGAGCCCTCCATCCCCGCGCCTCCCCGGCCTAACCCCTCGCACCTCTCGGGCAGGCGGCGGGGCGAGCCCCGGAACGGCCCCTTCGCTCAGGGAGCCAACGCGCAGCTTCACGCACCATCTTCCAATCCCTCCTCAGGGCTCGGCACCGACCCGCGCCACATCGGGCCAAAGGCAGGGTTCCGGCCGGGGCTCCTCCGCCGCCCGCCCGGGCCTTGCGCAGCGCCGGCCGCCCCCGGGCTCCTCCCGCCCGCTGCCCCCGGCGCCGGGAGGGCGCGGCCGCACGGCCCCGGCTGCTCCTCGCCGCTGCCCCGGGCCCCTCCGTGGGGCACACGCGGCGGAACGGACAGCGAGCTCCGGCCCTCGGCCCCCCTCCCCGGGAGCTGCCGGCGGAGCCGGGGCCGGGGCGCACGGCGGGCTCGGAGCGGCGCCGCGGGATGCGCGGGGCGGCGGAAGCGGAAGCGGCGCGGGGCCGTTGCCAGGAGACGGGCGCCGCCCGCCCCCGTCTGTCGCGACAGCGGGGATGTCGCCAGCGGCGTTCGGCGGCCGCCACAGTGCCGGGCGGAGCGGCTCCGCTCCAGCTCCAGCTCCGCCGGGCCCAGACCCGAGGCGAAGGCCGTGCTGGCTTGGGGCCGAGAGACTGCCGTGTTTGTGCCTTTATTGCCCAACCATAAATGTTTTCCCCCATAATTTCGTTCTGCCGTGGAATCATGGAGTCATCAAAGTTGGAAAAGGTCTTTAAGGTGACCCAGCCCGACCGTGCAGCAGGCACTGCCACCGTAACCGCTAAACCACAGCACCCAGCGCCAGGTCCACTGCCTCTTGACACCACCACCTCCCTGGGCAGCCCTTTCCAAAGCCTGACCACACCAAACAGTGAAAATATTTAATCTGAATCGCCCCTGTCTCAGCTTGAGGCCATTTCCCTGCTCCTCGGTGGGTGCAGCAGAAGAGCCCGATCCCCACCTCACTACAACGTTTCAGGTGGCTGTAGGGAGCAGTGAGGTTCCCTCAGTCCTGCCTTTGTGCCTCTATTTGTCCTCCCCATGGCTGTGCTTTATTGCCCAATCATAAATGTCTTCCCCTCATAATTTTGTTCTGTCATCACCTGTTTGACTGTTTCCCCTGGAGCAGTTCTAAGAAGAGTGGCTGCCATTAGAACCTACAGGTTTTTGTACTTTCTAAACAGTATAGTGAGCAATGATGTAAATCCATACAGCATATACAAAATTGATTGGACTCTAGGGCCTTGGTATCTTTAAAAAAACACTGAAAAATGCACATACTGCACAGTTGGGCAACACTCAGGTTCCCAAGGAAATTCCTCACCTCCCTCACATAAGACACAATGATGAACTCTGACTATCTATTTTCTATGTTATAGTTGAAGGGATGCATTTCGTGCCCTACAATTTGGTGATGCTGGTACCATGTGTTCAGCATGGCACTGCCCAGAAGAGCTCTGGACATTTCTCAAGGCCAAAACTACCTGTTTGCGGTGACATTTGCTAACCTACATCCTTACTTAACACTATGCTTTATAATCCTGTTTACTACTAACTTGTCCTGAGAGGAGGAGAATTTGTGTGGGTTTTCATTTGTATGGTTCTGTTAATTTGGTAGAAAACTCTGCTGTGTTTCTCAGCAGTCATAATTTGGCTTTGCTAGAGTTAAACCCCATTAGTAAGTACCTCTCTGCTGGAGCGAATTTAGAGACAATCTTTGACAAAGGGGCCTCTCTGCAGCTGCCTCTGAGATTAACAGTACTGGGCAGTTGTTTCTTTTAAAAAACAATAGTTTACCTTGGGCACCAAAAACCTTTGCTTGCCATGCTAAATATAAGGGCTTTATTTTCACAAGTCTAAAACACCCAGTGTAGCTCTGAAGCCTGAGGTGGAAAAAAAGACCTTCTATTTTCTTTCCCTCAGGAAAAGAGTTATGCAGAGAATGTGTGAGCAGATAATAGACTAATTCAAACCTTCAGACCAGATGTCTTCAGAATCATACTATCACTCAAATTAAAGTATACACAAACACTTGTGACTGACGTAGCTCCTTCAAATAGCCGAATGCCTCGGTCAGGGTTGCTCATTTTGGAACAGACTGAGAGAAAGCAGAATCAAAATGAAGAAGTTTCTTTTGTTTGTCTCCTTTCTGGTCCTGATGATCACTGTTACAGGTAGGAGTTTATATCAACAAACCTGCATATGTGTGTAGAGCTGCAGAACATATAAGTAGTATTAGTTTGTCAACTTTCTATTTTAGTAGTCATTATTCATATATTTTAATATATTTAAGTTTTAACACTCAATTTTTTTTATTACAGGCTTTCCATGATTTGATTTTTAACAGTCATTATGTTGTATTTGATATTTAACTCTCTGCATTACCACACTGTAGTCATTTGTTGTAACCCCCAAAATTGTAGTTTTACTTGCTTACTATTTTAATATTATTTTACCAAGGTCCTGCAAGTGGAATGTTCAATGCAATCTCTTCTTTGCAATGTATCTAACCCATTACTTTGAAAAAAAACCCTAGAAAGCAACACAGGAAAGAGCAAAGAGTTGGAAGAGCAACTAATGCCAGTGGTTTGATGGTGCTGTTATATTTGCTCATTTTATAGTAACATGAATATGTGGGCATTGCTTCATACCAGTAGAATAAGAGAAAACACAAGTACAAACATGGTTTAAAATTCCACTTCTATCTCTTGGAATGCAATATCCCCTGGGAAGGGCAGTAATGAAAGAACACTTTGTATATGGAAAAAAAATCAGGCTTGGAGACTTTTCATAACTCATAGATAAAATACTAACTTTTTGATAATTTCAGAACTAATTGCTGCTGTTCTCTTTAGATACTTCACCAATTTTGTCTGAAAACGATGCCAAACAGATGCTGAGGACTCGTCGTGAAGACAGACCAAGAAAAGCTGGTTTCCCTGATGAACCAATGAGGGTGATTTATGACATTTACTATTAAATTATATTAACTAAAAAAACCCCAACACCAAATCCCCCAAAACATTTGTGCTTAGTATTAAATTTCTATTGCTTCCAAGCAATATGTTATGAAAATCACCCTTTAAAGCAGCTGAGTTCTTCCATAAAATATTAAACAAACCCTTTAAATTTTTTTCAATTAGAGTTAAAAGCATTCTGGAAGTGCTGAGTATTGCTCAGGAAATGTTCACTTGCAGAATGAGGAGATTATTTATCATGGCTCAAAAATACCGATCAAATCATTGAGAAGAAAGTGGCATTTCATTTACAGAGATGTGGATTCCATCAGCTTGTTCCTGAAAAACTAAGTGACAGGAAATATCTTCTGCTTACAGTAAATTTTGCACTGCAGGCAGAGAGGAGATGGAGGTGTCAGTGGTCAGTGTGGAGACTGAGGTAGTTCTCAACCAGCTTTAAAAATCACTTACTTTCATTGACTTGTTTATGGATGCTACAGATAGGATTTTTTTTTATGATATTGTAAGAGTTTTTAGTTGCTGGCTTAATGCAACAGCTTTCGGCTTGCATGCAATATCTACATTTATTTCTTTCTAAACCCTATTACAACAAAAGAAAAAGAATTAGAGCTTTCTGTTTTCCTTACTTTGACGAGAACTTACACATAATCCTGCACTTCTCAAGGGTACTTAAGATATTTTAAAACTACTGCCTATTTCTTTCCAAAGTAAATAAACTGAGCTAAAATTACATGATTCTGAAGAGGCAAAGGCCACAGAAGCCAGGAGCACACAAGGGATTGTGCATGTGATGAGCACAGGGGGCTCACTTTAGCAGGGCGCTGAACACTTCTGGACTCCATAGGACAAGAAGAGCACTCCCTGCCTTGCAGGATTGTAGAAAGAGCTCCTGGCTTTCCCTTTCTAGTGGGGAATGTACACCAGCCAAAAAGAATCCACCTGCCCAACACTGGGTGAACACACTGGTTTGTCAAAGGAGACACCACCACAAACCAAAGCTGTCACAAGGATATTGCTCCGTGCTTGTTGACAACCTTGTAGACTGAAAATTGCACAACACAGCCAACAAACAGCAGGCTGCACTGCTGCCCACAACACTCAGGACTGGGTTGGGTTCTGAGCTGTTAAATGAGCCTTGTAGTTTTTGCAAATTAGTGGGAATACAGCTCCCATCTCTGCTTATGCTTAATACACCACCATGATTAAGGTTATGTGGTAAATATAACAAATATTGAATACAGGATAAATGAAGCAGCAGAACAGTTGGATTGAGGTAATTCCTGTATGGCAAGAAGTTCCATGCATGCATGCAATGTTTAGTCTATGCTTTAGTTTCAGGTAGTCCTTGAGGAGCAGGGAGTTGGACTTGGTGATCCTTATGAATTCTACGACTCTGTGGGTGGAGAGGAGAGATTCAGGGCCAAAGAAGTGTTGGATTTCTGATTCTGCTGCTCTGTCCTTGCCACTTTCTGTCCCACCACGATTAGGAGCAAACACTCTTTGAGAAATTCCAACCTTCTTTTATTTATTTTCTTTTATTTTTTATCTAGAAAGCAAAGCTGGCCCTCTGTAAGAAAATCCAAACATAAGAATATTTAGTTTGCTCCCTAAATGTCAAGGTTTTCAGTAGAAAAGGAAACCTCTTCTGATGAAAAAAAAAGCCATTATTGCCCTGTGGAATGTGGAAACTTTCCATGTGAAAGAAGGTGCATGGCTGCTGCATCCCTGTGCACAGCTTGTGCACATGGACTCAAGGAGAAAAACTGATTTTGTATGGATGCCTTGTAGCAGAATGAAATGAATGCTGGGATGAACCCATCTCTCTTCATCTGTTTTAAGCAAAAGCTGTTTGTACTGGGCCAGATCATGCTGAGCTGGGGAATGTAATTTGCAATTCTTTATGACACTCTTTGACTTCCACAGGGCTGCTTCAAAAAACTCATTCAGTTATAGACAGAAAAATCAGCCCCCTTTGATTATTAAAAAATGGTAATTTATGTTATCAGAATGTTTTAAACTTATTTTGACTGAGATCCTGCTTTTGATAAAGTGGCATCTTCTCAGTCACACAGTTCTGTTCCCTGCCAGCTCCTAAGGCAGTCTCTCCCCAGAGATCTGAGCCAAGTCTCCCAGTGCTGTGAGCAGAGAAAGCCCAGTGAAAGGCAGAATCCTGATGCTGGAATACTTGTCCAGTACAAAGGGCTTAGGCTACAGCTTCCATTCCAACAGTGCCCACTGTGCAAAGCAATGGGAGATTATTTTGAATAAATGTATCTGCTGTTCACAAACCTTATGAGCCCACTAGGTCTGGGACATTTTAAGAGTAAATTTTGTCCCTGATGGAGGTCAAGTTTTTGGTACACAGCCCACTTTACTTCCATAAATTTGTTGCTGAGACCAAAGCCTCTCTATAAATTGGTGTGGGAAATTCACATTATTTTATTTATCGTCAGTCAGCATGGATTTGTGCTTCCTACTAGAACCTTTCAGTCCTGCCACGTGATCCTGCAAGGGGTTAATGTTCTTTAAGCAGCAGGAACCAGTTTTCAAAAGGGGCTGTAACAGACTTATTTGTGAGAATCCTTTGTACCCTCAGGCCCAACAAAGGCTTCTGTGTTGATATGCAAATAAGAAATGTGTATACAGAATTCCTAATTTATTAATAGTTGTATAATTCTTGCTCAACACCTTCACTGATCTGGAGACAATGTCATTCATTAAATACTGCTAGGCTGGGGCAGCCTGACTATCAACACCATTTCACGATATTTGATTATTTTATGGGATAAATTAATGTCTCTTACATCAGCTGTAAAATCCTTGGCCCATGGCCTGACCTTAGAATCGAGTGATTACACAATTAAATTACTTTTTTTTTTTTTTTTTCTTTAAATAGGAGTATATGCTTTACCTCCAGCGCTTGGAGCAGAGATCAGAAGAACAGTTCCTTGAACATTGGTTGAATCCTCATTGCCTCCCACACTGCAACAGGGATCTGGTGCATCCAATCTAATGGGTTTGCCTCCCCTGCAACTGGTATATACACACACACACACACACACACACACATATATATATATATATTTCTTCTACAGTGCATATTTTTTCTCCATAATGAAAGGCAGAGCCACACACTGGGAGAGAAGGGAATAACCAAAGTCTGGGGGAAACACCTTGTGCTGAAAGGTGTTGGGCAGCTGAGCAGGGGCAGGGAACAGGAGTGTCCCAGGCATCAACTCTGTCACTCTGTTCTGTTAATTTTAATAAAACTGGTTATGCATTTCTCTGCTATGTGAGTATAAGCTGGTTGCTGCAGAACATTCTTAGTGTGGCTTCAGATCGCTCCTGTTTCCCTCCTGTCTGCTTGTGGTCTTTTTCCAGCTCTTCTTTTTAAGTCTTGTACTTGTTCACTTAGCTCTCAGTGGGGCTGAGGATTAAACTCAGTTGTGATCCTGGAGATATTCAGGATGCAGTCTGACCTGCAAGGAGATTTTTAAACAGACATGAAATTTGCCAACTGAGATAACTTTGAATCACCACCATAATAGTGAAGCTATATCACTCCCAGTTAGCTTCTTAACATAAAAGTTGCAGATTTAGCTTCATATTTTCAAAAGCTTTCAAGCAGCAGAATATAGAGATGGTGTCTGTCATGGCTGATCTATTTCAAAAGATAGAAAGTTCATCTGCTTAAAATTCTTATAACTATTTGTACATCTCTGAATACCTTTGAAAATTGGGACATTGTGGTAGACTTCAGTCGGGCTCCATTAATCCCCAAATTATTAAGCCAAAGGTCTGAAACTCATTTAAAAACAAAAACATAACATTCCCAAAGTTCAGCCTTAGGAGGTAAGTTGGCAATTTTCAAAAAAATCTTCCAGCTGAGACACAGTTGAAGGCTGGCTCACTTAGCTACAGGATTTCTTCCCAACAGCTGCTCCCAGGCCACTGTGAAGAATTAATGTTAGAAAAGTGTTTAAATTATTTGAAGCCCTTAAGATGTTATTAGAATGGCCAATGTCAACATGGATTTGATGTTCTGTGGGTTTTTTTCTGCAGATCTCCACTTGGATTTATATATGACTGTGTTAAGGAGGACAAGATTATTCCTGCATTGGCTCTGTGCTCATCGTAGAGCAGAACCTCTCTGCAGTGTAGTGCAATCCTCATGATACAGCAGAACTTCCAGCTCTAAATGGCTTGATGAATTATAGACCACCATGTATTTTTACCAGCAATGATTGCATGCATGAATAACTGAATTGAGGGTTTCCACAGTTTCTGAGATATGGGCAGCTGATTAGTCCTAGAGTATCTTTTAAGGGCACAGGTTTAGCCTGTCTGAAGCAAAGGAACTTGGAGGGAGAGGTCAATAGAAAATTGCAGAATACCAACATGAAGAGAAGGCCAGCTTTCTGGGCTTTGGAGGAATCCTTAATTACAGTTTTCTAGGTTAAATAACAATATTGCATGAAGACACAACATTTATGTAACACTATGTCTTACTGCCTGATGAGTATTTCATGTATTGTTTCATAATAAAAAGCTTGACTCAATTCCATTTGCAGATGATTTTGTTCCCTTAGTTTCCCATACTATATTCTGATGAAACTCCCTGGAAGTGAGGCTCAGTTTTGTGAAGGAAACATCAGAGGACTTTCTAGGACCAGCAGCTGGGAGGATTTATGGTGCAGACTAATAATTGTGTAGTTTCTCTGCACAATTATCCCTTTCCCTTGTAATTCTTCCAGGAGAGGCAAATAAATCCAGCCAATCCTTTCTGCCTATGTTCCTTTATAACTTATACCTTGGAAAGGAATATTTTGTACAGTCAGATGGGAAACACATGATACATGGAAAACAAATAAAAAATTGCTTGATGGCTCTTAAATGACTGCTGTGATCTGTAATGACAACAGAATTAGTTATGAATTGAGCAAAATAACTTTCAGAGCTCCTCACTGCAGTCACACTTGAAGCCTGAGGACTGGGAGCAAAATAAACCCCAATTTTATGAATACCTATAAGGTAATTAGTGCTACAGAGGTTTGATAGGCTGGAATAGATCAACAGTTTTTCTGGTATACTTTCTTTCCAGTAAAACAGCTCTCCTAGATGACTCCAAGGAATAATTTAAATCCCAAAGCATCAAAGGCTTGCTTTCTCCTACTGCCAAGATAAATCATAGATTAAATCTGGGAGTGTGAAAATGTATAATCAGGCTGCTATTGTGTGCTTCATTCATACCTCTCTCAATACAGAGATCTAAATTTGCATATCTCTTTGAGTTAAAGTCATTAGATGAAGTTCTGGCTCTGTTTTTATTTGCACTGTGAAAAATTCATTTGATGACAATTATGTCAACTTTCACCCTGTGAAAGTCAATTTTCAAGTACTTCTTTGAAATAAAAGAACTCCCACCTAGTTATACTCAGTCATTTTTAAGGTAACTGGGAAGGTTAAATAGAAGGTTCTATTCAGTTCTTCTCAGTAATACTGAGCTAATCCTAAGGCAAATGTGAAACAAAGATTGTTCATTGCTTTCAAGTTTGCTTTTCCACATGAGAGCTGAAGGTATCTCCAGCGAAAAGTTAAGTATTATTAAGTCTAATTAACAGGGAGAAAACTAGAAACATAGAAAGGTGAAGTACTTCCTGATCACTTATCCACATGCTCTCCCACTTCATAAGGGAAGGAATTACGGTGTTGTTTTAAGAGTCTTTAACTCACACTGGTGTCAGCCTGATGGGCAAAGGAGCCAGCTCATATTTGCACTCATGTTCAAACCAAACCATCTCTCTAATTAGTATCTGCACTTCTGTTTTGGGCTAGAACTGACCACTGAAGAATCTCCTGGTCCCTCAAGGCAAGAAAAGCAGCACACACCATATAGAAAAATTTGAAACACAGGGAATAAAGGGAGGGGAAAAAAGTGTGAAGGAAAGGAGAATGAACTAAAAAGTTTGAAGTTAAAAATAAATTTAAAACCCTAGACTAAAGCCTATGAGTGCCTCTGGAATCCTGTGATCATGAAGAACATAGCCAAGTTATTGCTTTTTAAGACATCCAGCTCTTCTGCCAAATTTAAGAAGCCAAGTCATTCCTTCATACAAATTAATTTTGCAAGTAAACACAGAAACACCCTCCAGCCTATGGGAGAGGCAGCCAGAGAAGAGGAGGCCAGCAAGCACAGCATACTGTCGTGAGTTTGCTCATCACTGGCAAACACTGAAAGCTAAAGAGAGAGTGAAGGTGTGTGACTGCTTTAGACCATTGCCATGGATGCAGCAACCCCTCATCCTGCTTATTGTGTATTTCTGTATGTCCATAAAATAGACAGAGTGTTTTACACAGAATCTAGTGAACTAACAAGAGAACAGGATCTTGGGATCAGGTGTAAATAAATTAGGTCAAGCATTTATTGTGACTCAGCAGTGAAAAAACTCATAGATAATTAGCATAAAAAGTAAACACTGCATAAATATACTTAGTTATAGCTACAGAATTATGTAGTTAAGATTTCTTTTTCCTGAGCTTTCAGTTTGTTTTTATTCTCTTCCTCTGCACAGATCTTTCCTTCAAAGCTCTGCTGTGTTTGAATTCCTCTATAGTTGAACAAGATTGAGTGTGTTCAAGGATTAGTTGCAGGTTTGTTCTTGTCCATGTCTAAAATCTTGAGGAAAAATGCTGGACTTGCCTACAAGCCTGCAAACCAGAAGAACAAGTGTTGTGAAAGTTGTATACTGAAGGTGGGAAAGCTGGAAAAATAGTTGTTTTCCAAATGCTTTCAAAGAGAAGGATTAAAACACACCTTGGAAAAGCTTTCATCCATGATAAGCAGTCATTGACCTGTTTTACATCCAGTGCCTTTCCCGAGCTGAGGAGCTGCCCACTAGATGCCACTGTTTCTGCACACAACCAGGATCACAGCTCACAAGGACTGAAGACACCACATCCCTCTTCCTCCTGCTTGGTCTTTTACACTTTTTCTTAAAATGCTCAGCTCAAATGATCAAAATCAGAAGTCACCTTTAACCCATGAAATAAGGACCTCCAGCAGATGGCTGATTTCTTCCCACTCTTGGTTGCAGACTGCTCTGACTGTGGGTCTAGGTGTGGTTGTGCTTCATTATGCCAAAAAAAAAAGAAATGGTTGAAAGTTCCTACAAGCACACTGTAGTGGTTTGTGGCTTTTTACTGCCTGCCATCCACACACAGGTGCTAATAGAAGATTTTGTGTGTTTGCAGAAGCTGTTCCCTCTCAGATTAAATAATTTGATCCATGTTCAGTTGCCCTAAATTAAGCTGCAGACTGATCAATTAGTAAAAGCATCACTCTTCAAGGCATGACATTATCTTCCTACATTTATTATCTTTAGCAGCAGAGGGGACTATGTGTTAGGTGCTGTACAAAGTGTACTGAAAAGGCAGACTGTGCCCAGGGCCAGAAATGGTAGGCTCTCTGTATAAAGAGCAGATAAATAATATGTGCTCTAATTTAAATACACAACAATTCATTGAAAAAAGGCAAAGGCTTGAATTTTTGAAAGCATCAACTTCTTCAGCAAGGCCAAAACATTTTATCACAGACAGATAAATGGGACATGAAGCAGTTATACTAATGCCACTAAGCAATTTGGCAGTTCAGCTAATTGGCTCTTTCTATCGCAGGAAAACATGCACTAGAACTTCTTATTGACCAAGATTGGAATTTCCAGAAAGCTCCCTGAAAGCAAGTCAGTCACTTGCTTTATTTGAAATTCACTTTCACAGTGATGAAGGTGATGGAAAATGCAACACTAAAGTTTAGCAGTTTGTAGTTTAGATGGTTCAGTATTTGTCTGCTTCTCAGGGAGGCTGAGCAGGCCAGAACATTCTTCCACTCACAATGACAGGACAGCTGCTCTGGAGCATTTCTGAAGCGTGAATATGAAAAAGTGTTACAAAGAACATGCCTATAACCATCTGAAATAATGATATAATGTGTACGGAAAAGTTTCCCTGCAGTACTCCAGGGCTTTTTTTTTTTTTTCTTTTTTTCTTTTACTTTTGCAATAGTTCTAGCCCTATTTCAATTGTCAGAATATTGTTTTGAATGAAGACTTCTGTTATTCCCAGTGAATGAATGCATAAATAATTTCTGAAGCAGTGGAGTGAAATTGGATTGATTGAATGTGATCACTGCAGTAAGAGCCTACTTTAGATTCTCAGTGATAACTTATTTTTTAATGACTAAAGAGATCAGAGTGTATTTTAGAAGGGTATCTGAGCCTTTTATGGTCTACAAAGAGTAGAAAATCTTGTGAGAACTATGCATCTTGATACTTCTGGTGTGTGATTAGAAATGCTGAGTGATCTGTCTCCTATCTGGCATTTTAATCCTTTTTCAGGTCCGGGGTAGAGATGTGCACTAAAATGAAAAACAGTAAAAAGCAGAAGAGGTTCAATGAACTCTGAGGTATTAAAACTCTCTGTATTCTATCAAAGCAGCAGGGCAGCCCATTGTTGGCTCAACATGAAACCAAGAGTTTGGAGCACTAGTGTTATTCCAAATCTCAAGCTCATCTTCGTGTATTAGATTTTTTTCAGTAAGACATGATCACTTGAAGTGCATTTCTTTTTCCCACATTTGGGGAGATTTGGATCTAAAGATCCATTTGGGCATCTATCTCTATAACACAAGCATCATGCACATACATTTATTAAATTGAGCGAGCCAACCTTAAATACAGGAGCTCTTAAACCAAAGGGAGGCAGAACATTGATTCATTTTTTGTAATTTGTATTTGTCAGAATAAAAGCAACTATTGACTGATTTCAAGAAATGAACTCAGCAAAATGCTTCAGATGTTCAGAATGTACCTGGCTTAGAGGTTTGCTAAGAACCCTTGGTGTGACTCTGAATATGTGCCTGTAGTGTCCATAAAATGGAGATCACTCCTCAAAATGGGCTGGAATATTTGGTCCACAGCACTTCTCCTGTCCAGATATCAACAGAGTTCAATATTCCATCAGTGCAGGATATACTTCTATCTACTTCCCATACCCTATATAGGATTAGTTCAGCATCTGTAATAAACTCCTGTGCTTCTTTTACCAAAATACAGTTTATAAGCACACAAGTAATTAGCAGAGCACTTTTCTTTTTGTCCCCTGACAAATACTTTCATTAAGGTACTGGGAAAAAAACCCAAAAAACAGTGAAAAAGAAAGAGCAAGACTGAGTGGCAACCCCAGGAAAAGCCACAAAAAGCATTTTGTGCTCAATTTATTGGTGCCATGGTCCACACAGGAGCAGCACTGGGCTCTCCTCTGTAGGGAATGGAACACTCCAGCAAAACAGGGTCAGGCTGTTTCTCAATCATGGAATAATGCTGGTACAATAAATTTAAAGATCCAGTGGAAGACTCTTCAATTTACTGGGAAATAACAAGGCATCTGGGGCCAACCTGTATAAAATTTACTCCTTCATTTCTTACTTGCCTGCTGCTGAACATCTACTCTGAGGCTGCAGATGTAGTTACCATTCATGGACCATCCCAACCCATCAGAGTCCTACTCAGAGTAGGGTGCGTTGATTCCTCACTTTGCTAAAAATGAAACTACAATGAATTAAAAGAGATAAAATACATATTTTTCAAATGTTATGTTCACAAAGCAAGTTCTTCCTGCAAGCAACTGACAGGGATGGATCAAAGCTGAACTGCTACTGGTCATATCCTAGAGTCCCATGAAGGCACCAGAATTTCATTTTTCACTTAGAAAACGTGGTTCTAGCTCTGCTGGGTACAAAGAAAAGCTTGAAATACAAATGGTGTACAGCAGATTCTATGCCTTTAGGGAGGGAGCAGTTCCAAAGTGTGTGACATATCTTGTTCTTCCCAATTCTAACATTTACTGGCCATTCTGAGGTGGGCCAGCTTCATGTCTGAGCAGGGGCTTCATGGTAGCTCTGCCTTCGTTCAGCCTCTGCCAGCTATGCAAATACATTTATTCCTTTCCCAGTTGTGAAAGCCACGATTTTTATGCACAAAAGCAAAACAAATAAATGAAGTAGATTTGTGTCTGTATTTATTTTACATCTCTATATATTTATGAATATTTTAATGTGCTCTAAACTATAGAAATGTAGCTTAGGTTTCAACAGTGGATGGATCTGAACTGCATTTCAGCATTCCAACTGCAGAAACGAAGGTTTTCAGGAACGTTTTCTGCCCAGAGTAATTTATTTTAAAGTCCTCAATATTTGAGTGCATTTCAGTGATACACAAAGTTTTGCTAAGATCAAATCTATAGCACCAGAGGAGGGTTGGGGGTGAGGTGTTACTATTTGATATTTTATATAAGAGTCAGAGCAGAAAAAAAAATCCCCTTCTTCTCCATTTACTATTTGATGCTTTAGAGCTGCTCAGGGAAAGGGAGAAAAATGTCTTTATTCCACATCACACAGCTGTTGCACTGCTTGAGAACAACAATTTAAATATTAATATGGCTTTGGGGCTGAAAGCATTTCTTAAGAGACACTTGGATGCAATGAGTTTCAGTCAAGTGAACAATCACAAAAATAGAGTCAAAGACCAAAATCCCTCCAGCTGATAAGAAGCAAATTTATGTATTTAGTGGTGTGTGCCTACAGAACTTATTCTGTGTGATTGCACCAGTTACAGCTTTCCAGCCCAGACTCAGGAAAGTATTGCTCATGGATGTGAGAGACCATGGCCTTTGGAGTCAGACAAATCTTCCTTTTCTCACCCCAGGCTTTCAGTGTGAATTGGACCTGCTGAGGTCTTCTCCACAACAGCTTTGGTGAACTGAGGATAAATCTGTGCAGTTTAGGCTGCTTTTATCAGCTGCACAGCCTCTTCAGCAGCTGTGCCCAAGCTGCTCAGGGAGGTTAAAGCTTTCTTACCCACTGCTACTGCTGTGTCTGAGGGTGAATACTGCAGTTGTCTCATTTAGCTCTGCCCCTGAATTCATCATTCCAGCAGCACCTAGGGCTGACTCACCCCAAAGGAACTCATGGAAGCTCATCCACCCAGAAAACAAAGAGGATTTTCCCTCAAACCAGCTGGTCTGACAGTGGATTTCAGAGTGCCCTAAAGAGAGGGCATTGCTGTAACTCTAGCTGGGATCCATCCCAAGGAGTATGGATGATGAACTGACTGGGCTAACTAAGGGCTGCAGCATTATTTATATCCTGAGACTGTTGAAACGTCTTCAGTTCTGCTTAGGACAGGAATCATCCTGCACAGTCTGAACTTCATGGCTGCCAAGGGCTAGGAGGATGCTATTTCCATCAATTCACTTGCCCATCTATTTCCTGTTTACCAGGGGTGACAAATGTTCAAACCACCTAGCTAATTTATTCCCAAACTTTTAATTCTGCTCCATGTGCATCAACATCTTTGCTGCTGAATCCACAAGCCACACTCCCACATGAACAAGTCTGATGGACACGTGTGCGCCCAGAAGGATTTGCCTGAGCAGAGAGAGAAGTGGATTCCAGCTCTGGGTTGCACACAGTAAATCACCTGTAAAGCACAGAGAGAGAAGCTCAGGGACAACAGAAACACCAAAACATGCTTTTTTAGGACATAACTCCTTAAATTAAACAAGACAAGAAAATATATGAAATGACAGCAAGGTCACTTTTTCCTTAACTCTTGCTCCAATTTATTCCCACACGTGTCTTGTTTTCAGCTATGCTCATCTGCTATCTCTGTCCTGCAGGAGATGAATGCAGGGCATTATCAGTGGAGAAGGACTACAAAAGATGCCAAGTTTTTTATTAGCCTATGCACTTTTTGGTAGCTTCCTTTTATTTTTGGAATTCAGTTACAGAAGTGCCTAGTGTTCTCTCTCCAAACTCACCTCCTGTGGCACACAAACACCTCCCCATACAATGTTACTGTATATTATAGAGACAAACTCACTAAAGCTGGGCTGCAATGGCTTTGTCCACCCCGTGGTGACAGAGCTGTTTGGATGTTGAAAGGAGCCGCGGTGGTTACAGAAAATCAGAGAGATCAGCATTTAGCATAATGTTATCACTCAGACATTGTTCACTTAATTTGCCTCATGAGCAGAGTTTACTGCCTACAAACCTCACCTCCTGGTCTATCACATGGACAATGCAGCCATTGCCCAAATTGATTGGTATTAGGGTGGGGTACTTAGGAACAATAAATACATCACCTTGACCGTCCTAAAATTTTTAGGGTGGAATAATGGACTGCTTGCTCTGAGGAAATCTGTAAATAAAGTACCTTAATTCTGCTTAAGAGTTTGCATTTAACTCTGTGACTGTGTATGATTTACTAAGAGCCACGCTTTCAATAGAAGCTCACTCTAAGACTGAAGATTTAATGCTTACAAAAATGCAAGTTTACCTTAAGAAACCATGCATTGCTCAGTTAATGGAGACCCAGCCTCCCCAAACCCAGGAATAAGACAGGCTGCATGGATGTGGGCATGGAAAATTGCTCCAAATTTTGTATAAGGAAAATAGAATCCACTGTTTTAGAGGGAGTATCATAAAGTTTGATGTGCCTGTTTTAAAAGCATTTGGAACAGATATTCCCTCTCTCTGACCAGACAGGAATGTCTTTCCTTCCAGCTTTAATGCCAACTCCAGAAGGAAAAAAAAAGGAATTGAACTTCCTGACATTTTGGAGCATATTGGGCAAAGTTGGAAGAAGTCTGAGTGGGAATAAAGCTGATGGGGGTGTGATGGGAGGGCATTGGGGCTGGGACAGCAGACCTTGGGCTGTGCTTTGATTGAATCAGGTGAGGCCAGCAGGGACAAACACAGGACTGGTTTCTGAGAGCACACAGCTCCAGTCTATGCTCTGTGTGGAAACTGTCCCAGCTTTGCTCTTTGATCCTTCAGCTTAATTCAATCCAGAGGCAAATCAGAGTGGAACTGGGAGTGTGGAGGTGTAGGTGTGCACATCGGTTTGGGGGGATGGAAGGATGGAGACAATGGGCAATTGGTGCTGCCCTTCCCAGCACGTACCATCCCTGCAAGTAACTAGATGAGCTCCCATTCCTGTCACAACTTTTCAGGGCCCAGGTCTGACACTCAGAGGGCCTTTTCTTTTCCTTTTTTTTTTTTTTCCTTTCCTAAACCTAAGAGTTTATAGAAGCAGAGATTTCAGTTACGAGAGCTGAACTTTGGGCTGCCAGATTGCCTTGTGACGTTGCAGACTCACAAGCTGTTTACAAGGGGCTGCACACTCCAGTTCCTCATGAAGCTGCTTGCTCTGGGGCTGCCCAGCACCCCTGTCTGCTGGGCTGTCAGCCAGGCAGCCCATCCCTCAGGCTGTCAGTCAGTCTGTCAGTCCTCCAGCATTGCCTGCTTGCTCCAGAAATGGGTCAGCTCACCTCATCTCATCCAGCGATGGCTGCAGCCCTGCCTGGCTCTGCCACTGCAGAAGCCTGAAACACTGAGCAGGTCTGAGCTGTTCAAACTTACAGATGAACACCAGGAGAGTTGCTGCTGCTGCTGCTGCTGCTGCTGCTGCTAACAGCCAAACCAAACCTGCCTGTGGGACAAACACTTTCCACAGTGAGACTGCCAGACCCAGAGGAGCCCAAGGCACCATAAAGTGCTTCTTCCTCCCTTGCTCTGAGGATCTCCTGCCCTGTCCTGGTGGTGCCTCAGGGATCATTGTTGGCTTAGTCCTTTCACACTGATCCAGAGCTATTGTCCTGTGCTGACCAAGAAAGATTCTCCCATCTCCTAAGAGGAAAGCAGATGAACTGACAGAGAAGGGGCAGTGGATGTTGATCTGAAGGCAACTCCACTGCCTTTGTCACCTACAGGACATGCTGCCCCTCTGCTGAAGTCCCATGTTCAAGGGTCCTTGAGAAATGACCTACAAATAACAGGTAGTATAGCAGCCCCTGATTTAGTCCATATCATGAAAAATGAGAGAGCAGCACAAGTTCTTTCTAAATAGAAACTTCTTTTTTATATCCCTAAAATGAGTCTCTCAGGATTACATACAAATACCAGAAGGCTGTTGCAAAGAAAACCCAGAAATGCTGAGTTTGTTGGCCTTTTATGCCTTGTGGAAAACTTTACATTGTGGTGCAGTTCTTCACTTTGGTACTGCTCTACTGCACAAACTGGGAACTGTGTATAAAAGAGAAGTGGGTATTTGAAATTAATTGAGATTTTAGTTGTGTTTCATGTACTCCACATCAGCTCCACTGTCTGTGTGTCCTTTGTGCTTTGATATATGGTAATGATACAGAAATACTGCATTGTGGGGTGGGAAGTGGCTCAGGGGAGGAGGATATAAACCAGATGTGCAATATATCCAGTGTGCATTCAGTGTACCTCCTGTGACCCGTCTGGAGATGATACAAAAGCAATCAGTTTTTGAGAGAAAGAAAGAGAAATTAGCTCCAAAAGCAGGGAGGGAAAACAGCAGATCAGAGCAATTCAAAAAATAAGAAATCATTTCAAGCAAGCTATCAAAAAAACTTCCAACAAACCAAAATAGCATGAAAGAGCACAATTCTTCTAAAAATTTGTCAAGTGAAAAAGAAGCTAAGAACGTTTCCCTTGTGTTTTGATTAAAACCACAAAGACAATCATCTGCAGAAAACTTGTTTGTTTCATAGAACCTTTTGTTAAATTGTGTATAATTTATCTCAGAGCATAGTCACATAAACCTTTAAGCCTTACTGTCATTTTCAGTTTTATCCTCACAGTGCAAGTATTTCAAACCAGTCGCAGAATGTCAGAACTCCTCATGGCAAATTGACTTTGGAGGTTCCACTTAAAAATAAAATCTTGTTTCAGCATAGTTTTTTTTCCTCCAATAAGGGATTTTAATGGCCAGACCCTCATTTGTTGTAAGCTGGACAGATCACTGACTCCATGGACATCACCACACAGCACTCTCCACTGTGGCAGGGGAAAAACTGTGACATACCAGTGTAACAATTCACACCCAAATCCTGCTGTTCTTTGGAATGGGCAGGTTTTGGGGGATGCAAGTCCCAGACCCTCCCCAGTACAATCGAAAGAGTGGCACAGGATGAAGCTTGTGGAGTTTAGGGTGTTTTGCACCAGACAACTGGATTCAGAAGGTGCAACCAGCACTAATTACCACCAGCTTTGTGGTAAAACTGAAACGAGAATGGACAAATGCAAAACACTGACCTGGAAGATTTCTGTCTTTCCAGGATGATCCTACATTTTTTCTTGTTCTGTTAATGGGTTTTATGCTTCACTTTTCCATTCTGGTGTCAAGTCTTGTGCAAATGTGCCACACACAGGGGCTTTTTCCATCACAGCAAGGAAAAGCCACAGATGCTACAAAAGTTCCCATTGCCATGGGTTTGAACCTGGCCAGCCCTGGCAGTGGATACAGGAATTTCTCTCTTGTGGCAGAGTTTGGCAGAGTTTGGCAGTGGGAGTTTCCCCTTTCTCCTCTTACCTTGGCTGCTGGTGTGGCAGGTCTCAGCAGTGGCCTCCCCATTCCCACACAGCCGGGTGGGGATGGGGTGGGCTGGGAAGGGGAGCTGAGGAATTTTGGTTTGGCACCCCTCGCACAGCAAGGCAGCCAGGAGGGGAATGCGGCCGGAGCCAAGCACAATGCAAACATGGATTGCTGCTTTTGGAAAGGAGGAAACCCAGGAGCCACAACCAAAGCACTGCTTTGCTCTTGGGACAACTCAACTGTGTGCTGCCCCTGAGCCCAACAGAACGAGGACAGTATTTCACTGAACTGGGAAATGGTCTTTGGGATGTGTCTCAGAAATGAAATGCTCATTGTTTGGATAATTTGGAAAAATACCTTGTTTTTTCTTTGGTTAACTGGTCTCCGGAAAACTTTAGGATGGCACGCACATTGTGGTAAAAGGAAAATAAAAAAGAGAACTACAAGAAATTTGAATTAATTTGACGTGGGAGTAGGGCTGCTGGGGGATAGTAGACATTACAAATGGAAAAAAGAAGGCAACACAGATAACTGTGTTTACTGCTAAAGAGATTCCTAGGACAAAAAGGGCTTGCAAACCTCAGCACCGAGTGGCTACTGAGAAATGGGAAGGTGCTTATGAGAAAGGAGAAGAAGAGTTGCCAAGAAATGTGAAAAGTTCACAGTCTTGCCTGGATAGTTTCATTTTTGTGGGTTGGATGCTGCTGGTCTAATCAGGCCATCATTCACTGGCCCTTTGGGCTGCTGCTGGAGAAGCAGTTCTTCCATTCCCTGTTCCCCCAGACACCTATCCCTGCATACTCATACTCCAGCACAAGCATTCGTGTGCCTCGACTACCCCAAGAAACTGATTTTTTAAAAAAACACATTCAAGTAATTGAGTTAATTCTCAGCTGAGTCCTGTGGCCCAACACATTGCACAGCCAGGCAGACACTGGTGCCAGACAAGAGTGGGTGAAAGCAGTGACTCGGTGCAGAGGCAGGGGGAGAGGGGTGGAACAGCCCCTTTCAGCAGCAGCCAGATTTATGCCAGATTAAAGTGACCGTGCAACCACGACCTCTTTCAGTAGCCCCCTTAATTTCATTTTGGGCACGTGAAGAATCAGCTTTTACTCCTTCTGAGTTAAGAGCAGCACAAACAGGCTTTTATCATCCAATCGTCTCTCATTTGCTGAACTTGTGATGTGCTGTGCCAGAATTTCTGGGAGGATCTGTGGCAATTAAAGGGAAACCCACCTAGGGACAATATCATTCCAGTGTAAGAAGGCTGGTATGTGTGCAGCTACTTTAGCAGCTCTGTCTGCTGTGAAAGCAAATGAATTCAAGAGCAGACAAGAACTGATATGTGAAGTCAAAGTATAAATCTGACTGCATAAATTAAAAGGATGGGAATGCAATGGATTTTGAATAGGTTCTTTCACATGACAGTGTTCTCCTGGAATCAGAGAGCAGACACTGCAGGAAAGAAAAGCTTTACAGTGCTCTGAAATAAATATTAGTATTTCTCTTAGCACAGAGGAGTTAAATGAAGTGGCAAATCAAAACATGCATGTGTATGCATATACATTAGCTACAGATAGAAAATGGGGACTGCAGTGAAAAGGGGTTGATGTGGAATATTCACTGGTAAAGAATATGGACAAATACAGAATATGGACAAAATATTGTCTGATACAGAATATGCACAAAATATTGACTGTGTGTTGCAAGTTTTGTACTCTCCCTAAGGTATCTTCTCTTTGGGTTACAACTGGCAGATACAGGAAGGTCTGAGCCTCCAGCATGCAATTTCATCTTCCCTTAGCAATGCCCTGCACAGAGCTATGGAAAGAGTCATGAAATTGTGGGTCAGTGCTACCCTGAACCAGCTGAAAGCTTGCAGTTCAAGGCCCAAGGGAAGAACTGAGCTCTTCAGCCAATATGGTTGCAGAAATTATAGAAGCAGCATAAATCATCATTGAGATCCAAGGTCTCCTACAGGGTGTCCAAAAGCAGCAGAATGTTATTTTAGGTCACTGCAATAACAACACCAATCCCAATGCTGGTGATAGTAATTCCATGTCTGGTCCACAAGTGGTTTATGGCAATTTATAAAACTCCTCTCCATACACAACTATGAAAGTAACCATGTCCCAGAGTATTTACAGTGTACATTATCTTTAGCCATTTTCTTAAATATTTTATTAGAATTTGTATAGTTTATCTGCAGGTTCAATGAAATGATTTAGCTTTTCTAATAATCTGTTATAATTCCTGGGTTTAATTTTGTAGGTGTTAATTTGCTATTGAGCAACTGAATACTTTGGGCTTCAGTTGTCTTACATTAGGATAATTTCATGGTAACTTCTTGGGCTTGTTTTTTCACATTTACTAATTTCAATGCGTTCATGAAAATTCTGAGCTGTTTTTCTTTCAAAAATTACATTGACCAAAACCACTGAAAAAATTAGAAAATTTTTGTTTTCTTGTTAAAACTGAATTAATGAAGCATGTTTTCACTGAAGTGGTACCTCTAATTCCCTATAATCTCAATGTTTATTATTACACTGGGAAAAAAGCACTTTTCTGGTACTAATAGGGTTTCATTACAGCTGTTTTTTGCCCAAGAAATTACATGTGAAGCATTACAATGTTCTCTGGAAAGCTGTCCTCTCCCAGCTGGCCAGTTCTCTTACTTGCCTGATCCAGAGCCTGCTGAGGTTGATTTCCACTCCTTTTACTCAAACCCACTATCCATGTCTCCTGATCTTCTGCAGTACTGGAAATTATTCACCCTCTGACTCTTATGAAATTTCAGCTGCCCTTGGCTGCTCCAGTGGTTGCCTTGTCAGGATGCTTATTTACCTTTCACCAAAACACCACAAGTTATTTAAAACTGAAAATATTCCAGTGAGGAGTTTCATACAAAACATTCAGACATCATAAGTGAAAAGAATGATTGAAAAGAAAAATACAAAGCCCTGCTGCAATTTGTGTGTGTCTGCCACCAGAAAAGGCAACAGCTCAGTCATTTCATTCAAAACAAAATATGCAGTTTTCCTAAATACCCTCCCTGATCAGACCACCAAAGTACTTAGCATCTCTCTTTTGCTCACCAAACATTTTTATGATTTTCCACAAGAAATGGCCAGGCCAGATGCTAATAACTACTCTGAGAGGATGGGAGTACATCATGTCTCCAGACACCATGAAAATAAAGTAAATCACTAGAGGAACAAAATTTTATATGGCTTGTTTTTTAAATTATGTTTTGCTATAAGGAAATGATGAATAGAAGCATGGACCAAAGTAAGGAGAAAAAAGCTATTCTTGCCTAGACCTTGGAGCACTGCTATTCTCAGAAAAAATCATCAGTCTTTGGAAGAGCAGCCAAGAGGTTTGAGATCACCAGCCATGGTCTCTAGAAACCCCTTCCCTTTAAGATCAGAATGTCAACATTAGGGACTTTGTCTATACCAAGAAATAGCATGCACAAATCTAACACTGAGGGCAGTTCATCACTGTGGTATCTTATCTAGGGATGAACAAGATTCCTGTTCCTTACAGTCTTTAAATCAAGACTTGGTCCATGTCTGGGTGTTGCACTGAGATGTAAAGCAGAGACAGGAGCCCCTTTTGGAAATCACTGATCTCACAGAGCAACAGAAGTCCAGCAGGAAAAAGGCAGAGTAGTGCTTGTAGGGCAAATGATCCCATGCTGAGTGCAGCTGGACTGATCTCTGTCCCCACCAGCTATTTAAAATTACCCTGTATATCTTTACTCTTCCCTATGTAGATACTCAGGTGTGTATATGTTCACCTCAGTGTAGATATAACATGGTTAACTTTCTGTACAAAGTATTAAAGCTCAGATAGAATTTATGGAGAGATCCCTGGATGATGCTCATGGCCTGCCAGACAGCCCCTCTTGAAAATGTGTGCAGGTAAAATAAACCCTTTTTCAGAGATAAGCCCTTTAACAAATCATTCAGCTTTATGGACAAAAAAAATTCTTCCTTTGGGACTGGCTGGCTCTGGCCCTCTCTGACTCCCTATTCTTGTCTGTGAGCTTCAGGCTATGTGGGGAGTCAAATATTGGGACCTGCTGGTTTGCAATGCTGTCAACATTCACCCAGAAGCAGCTTAGAAACCAGTGATCTGCATTAACACCAGTGTTTTGTGCTTTATTGCACTGCCACTCAAACCAGTGCCTGAGAAGATTCTTTCTATCTGTATTCCCATCCCACATGCCAGAACAGACTCCGGTATCAATATCTGTTTCTATTATTAAACTCTGGATATTCCCCCCAGCATTCTCAGTCTCCTAATGCTTGTCCTTGGCTCCCCTTACAGACCTGCCTGGCAAACATTTCTGCCTCTGCTGTGAGGGGCTGAGCCCAAAATCGTGCCCAGCAGCCATGATTGAGCGGCAACATTTCAATCCCACTTTGTGCCTGGCCACCAGAAAGTCAGGCACACACACACACACACACACACACTGAAAGGCTGCCCATGCATTACCACAGTGTCTTCTATAAGAAAACATGGATTTCTGCCACCAGACAGACACAGAAACTAGTAAGCTATTCCCTGCATTCTTCTATCCCCCTGGGCACTCTGTGTAAGGGAAGCCATTGATGCTTGCCATCAGATAGACACACAGACTAGTAATAAAATACCCATGATTCACTGCATTTTTATTCCTTAGGGTGCCTCTGAAGAGGGAGCTACTGACTTCTTACTTATGTTTAAATGATTTGTGAAGGGGAAAAAAAAAAATCTATTTTTTAGCTTGTGATTTTAGCCATAGGGGAAACTGTTTTCTGTGAGTTCTGTTTGGTTTTTTTGTTTGTTTGTTTGTTTTGTTTCTGTTTTTGTTTTGACAGATAGCCTTTCTCTTATTACTCATCCTTACTCTGGTTGTTTTATAGGAAGCTAAAGTTTTCCCTAATCTTGTAATTTTAATCAGTTAAAAGTTATCTATTGGGTGAAACATCAAACCATCCCAGTTTCTGGATTTACTCATTTCAATGTGAGATTTTCCAGCTTGAAGAACACGACCTTTAACGCCTCAGCATTCCTAACCCTGTAGCCCCTCTTTAGTACAAGCAATTATATCCCTAAGGATTGTGTAAAAGGCAAAAAAGGTGAAGAGAAGTGAACATGCCAAGGAGTTTTCCCAAAGTCATATAGAAAATCAGGCAGAACCCAAAGTTCTCTGTATTTGGGGTCACTGCACACACTGCCTCTGAGCCCCTGCCCAGCACCTGGAGAGAGCAGGCTCTGCACCTGTGGATTGTCAGGGAAAGAACAGCCAGGATCGACCTCCCAGCCCTGGGGAAGGCCACAGTGGTCCTCCTTGCTCTTTGGGATGGCTTTGGATGCTGTGGAGAACAGCACAGGAACTGAAATAAAAACACAGGTCACCACATTCAGCAAGCAAGGGGAGGCCTTATCCTCAGGACAGGCTGGAGCCACAGCATTTCCTAACGCTGTAGAAAGCACAACACCCCTTGGCAGTCCCAGGCAGGATCCTTGCCACAGGATGTATTTGGTGAGCGGTGTGAACATGGCCCTTCTTCACCATTTCCTTTCCCTGTTAGTCACACTGAGCCTCACTCCACTTTCTGCCTCTGGAAGCCCAGGGGAAGCACTGCCTTGGGTCAGGGAGAAGGCAAGCACAGCATTTTCTGCAGGCAAAGATCCACAGCTCCAAACCACCTAATAATACATCCCAGTTCCTCCTGACTTGGTAGTGTCTGCCTTGGAGAGGCCAAGGGTTGGAAGAGAAGGCATTGGCCACGACAAAAGTGCATTGGCAAAGCTCTGGAGGCACTCATGTAAATCCTGCCCACACTGTCCTGGATCCCTCCAGTGCTTTCAGGAGGACTGGGTCAGAGAATCTTTTTTTAAAAGCAAAAATCAATAAGGGGATTTAAAAAAATGAAGCCACTGCTTGGCCTGAAGCTTGTTGCTGCTCAAGGACTTCCCACACTGTGCTAAGTGAGAAGTTTCTCTTTTGGAGTCCAATTCACACCCAAGCTCAGCCTCAGCCGCATCTGCTTTTCCAGGGATGCTCCAATGCTTTCGTGTGGCTAATGAGCTCCAAAAGTTGGTTGGGTCAAACAAGTAGAGTTTAGGGCTGAGCTGGCTGGGAGATATACTGATCCTGTGTATTTCTCAGGGAAAGGTTGCCAAGAGTCCCTCAGGACCCCAAGCTGGGAAATAAAGCTGTTGCTTGCAAAGGGAAGTCCTTCTGAACATCAGCAGTGTGTGGCAGCTTGCAGTCCAGCAAGGGGAATGTCTTCACTTGGACCTGAACATGTGGAACTCATTTTCCATTTCCTCACATCCCCTGATGCCACTGCCTCTGCAAAGGTAAAGAGCAGCCCTAAAATCAGCATCCACAGCCTGATGTGTGAGGAAGGAGCTTATGGGAACTCAAGGGTTATTCATGCATTTTTCTCTCACCTGCACAGGCAACACACACCCAGACTCCAGTTCTGCTAGTCTTAAATCCTCTTATTTGACTGAATTAATCCAGAGACTAACTTATAGACCACCTGTATTGTCCTAACCTTTTCCTTTGGACTAAAAGCAGGATTTTGTGCTTATTCCTCTGTCTCAAGAGGATGACTTGAATCTTCATCTGAGTTATTTGCACACAGAAAGGTGATCCTGCTTTAAGACTCAGACATACAAACAGACACAAGAACTTGCCTGTTAGGTTTCCTGGTGAAGGTGAAGATGCAAACTTGTGGAAGAACAAATTCACTAGGTGAGATAGAAAATATCTAATATTCACCAGAAATATTTCTTCCATAACAAAATATTGCTTGCCCTTGAGCATAACGGCCAACACTTTACTATCATTTAGTGGAAAAAGCCTTGTTTGCAGGAGGTGTAATCCATTTGTCCTCATGGAAACTGGACATTGCAATAAGCAAACTTCTGAAGATGACCTGCAAATTATTAACTCAAGATAAAGATGTAGAATCATCCAAGAGACATAGAGACTGCCTGAAGCAGAGGTACAGAAGGAGCTGCTCTGGAAGGAGCAGCTAAACACCTCATTAACTGAGCTTCATGCCCTTCAGTCTGAGTGACTGAATATTTCCAACACAATTGAAACCGTGGCTCTCTGAATTAATGTTATTTTTAATAAAAGGAGGCGTTCAGTTGCCTTCTTTGGTGAGCAGTCAGGAATGTCTCTAACTTCCCTACCAGACATGGCTGTGTTTGGGTGATATTTGTGAGGCACTTGGAGAAGAAATGTGCTATATAAAATTAAATATTATGCCAAACCTCAGTGTTGGATTAATATGTCTGTGTGAATTTAGAGGATGAAAAGTCACCTTCCATTTGATGGCAATGTGTCAAATTCCACGTTAGTGTAAACTGATGCAGACAGTTAAGAAGTTATTCCAGTTGTACTGACAGAGAATCTGATCTTGGTCCATTTGCGTGAAATGAAGAAATCAGAATACTGGTCCTGCCACAAGTTTGTATGAAAACTGATGTCTAGATCCTGGCTTTGCTTTTTGGGCTGTTTTTAAAATGCATAGTGATGATCTATTGCTATATAAGCAGCAAATGCTAGTAAAGAAGTTTTAAATCAGCAGAAAAGTCACTTTATAAATTACAGAATTTTCAGAGAGTTGTTTTTTCAGACGTTTTGTGGATGCACCTGAAAGTGCACAGCTAGAGTAAGTTTCTGTTCAAAACTAAGGAACGAATTTTGTGTCCTCCCAAAGTCCGTATATGCCTGAGATGTGGTAAATGGTACTTTGTGAAAACTCTGTGCTGGTGCCTGAAATAGGGGCACTCCAGCCCCATCCAACAGCATTGACTCCTTTGACTCAAGGCACTGCAGCAGCAGCAGCAGAAATATCCCAGCCAGACCCCCACTGCTCCAGAGGACACAGCCACAGACTACAGCAAACAGATCTGCAGGACCACTTTCAAAGCAGTTTCAGTGTCTCACTGGGAGATTTTTGCTGGCTAAATTAGCAAAATTCAGAGCATACATTAGGTCTGTGACTCCAGTTAATGAGTCCTTTGTTTTATTAGCTGAATTGGTAAGGAGGGTGATTTTCTAATACATCTTTCCCAGCAGAATAAAATACCTACCAGTGAAAACAGCCATAGGCAATCCATTATTTTTATATTGCCCATGTAAGCTGCTCCTTACAAATAATGAACACTCATAACTAAATGCTGCTCAGAAGAATAAATGACTAACCAGATTTTATCAGTACACAAGCTAAATTCAATGATTTATGAAGAAATCTTGGTCTCGTCTAATGGAATTTTCCCAAAATAAATTCATGTAAACAACTTGCCACAAAGAGGCAGTCAGTGCTGGTTGGTATGTGTAAACAGCTTTAACAGTTGAGAATATAATCTCCTTGACTGCTGGTTAGTCTGGGGAGATTCATGAAGAGTCTGCGTTCAGAAAACCACCTTTGGCTCCGCTCCTCCTGACATCATAATGCCACCCATTTCATTAGTTTTTAGTAGATGTTAATATCATCACAGATGGGTAGAATCATTTTGCTTTTCAAAGCCAACACGTGAATTTTTACAGTGCTCATCAGAATGCCAAGACAAGAGTCAGGTAGAATGAGTGGGGGGAGGTAAAAGAGCCTGAAATGAACAAAATCCAACTCCTGAATAAATGTATCACAGTGTATTCAGCTCCAGCAGTGGATTTTCCAACACCTTTTTACATGTTCCTAGAATCCATCTGAAAGTACAGTGGGATCGTATTAACGTGTCACAGTCACTCTTAACATGTTTCCAGGGTAACTCTTATTTACATGGTCTGTAACTGCAAAGTGAAGTCAAATATCTAATAAATTATCTCTCTGATGTTAATTAGGCCTGTTAGGAGGTGCCACTGAGAGCAATTTGTGTAAACTGATCCATGTGAGTGACTCAAGCACATTTGGGCTGGTTCCCAAACAACCTAGACCAAAGTTCTAAAGCAAACCAAGCCCTTTTCAGTTTGCATCATTATCAGAAATATTTCCTTCTCTGCCTTAATTCATCCTCAAGAGCAACACAGCACAGTCAGCAGCAGTTCTAGGAGAATAAGGGCAAGTGGGCAGGCTGGCAGAGCACCAAAACTGCAAAGACAGTTCGCTTTTTCTAATGGCTATTCATAAATACAGCATATTAACAGTTTCATGGGCATGAGAGCTAAGGACAGCATGTTCTACTGCTCGGTGGAAGAAGAAATCCTGCACTATACACACAGATTTTACAGGCACCAATAAGTACATTTTTTAGATTTGTAGAACTTTCAAGGCTTTTCACAGTTAATATTTCTACATTAGCCTGATTTTCCAATCTGCCTGCTAGGCAGATGAAGACTGATGGTTTTTAAAAGGGACTAGTGATTTTGCATGCCTGTCCTGGGGTGCCTAAGTTGGGCCAGCCCTGAGAACACCCTGATAGTTTGAGGATTTCCAAAAATCAGTTCCTTTGAGGTGTCTAAGACTAACACCTCATCAGTCTTCCCTCAACTTTGGTCAGTGACAAAAAACAATCCCCAAATACTCCTTGCTGCTGAAGTCCCTGCTGCCGTGGGACAGGGTGCTTTCTTCCAGAGAAGATGTGAGATTTAATTTGCAGCCAAACACTGCTGTTCCATAGCTGGTGATTATGAGCTCAGCCTGGAGCTGATCAAAGGGGCTCCTAGGACTTTCATCATGTAGCTCTCAGTTCAGGGCAGTGTGAATGAGATCAGTATTTACTTCCACTGTCTCAGACATCTGCCTGATTAGCTCTCTGTAACTTGTGAGCTATTTTGGAATACACTTTCTTGACTGATAAAACTTTCATTTCAATTTTAAGTTAATTTGTTTAAAACAAAAGAAGTGATTTTGGCCAGCTGAATTAAAGTATATTATCCATCCAGGGCTTTTACATTAGGATGGTTTCATTTTGAAATAAGAACAGAATAGTTTAATTCAATCATTGGCACAAAAATAATACCAGTATCAGATAATAGAGACTTCCTAGGAAAGATATACCTGATGTCAGACAGACTCCTAAGCAGGCTGGCAGCCAGTTCTAATGGAAAAACAGTCTGTGAAGAATTCTCAGCATATTATATTCCCAGGTTTTTTTTGAAGCTATTTTCCAGCTAATCAAAACCCAGAAGCTATGTCTTCAGCAGATATAGAATAATATCCTTGCTGAAATACAGCAGCTCAAGATCTGGCCCCAGCTTGAATTTAAGCTGTTTAGCTACATTTGAAGCCCAATCTTTTTTTACCCACCTAGGTTTAATTAGGTGTGACAGCACTCCAAGTCAGGTGTTCAGGGCAGCGGGAATGAAGTGGAATATCAAACCAGAGCAGAGTGATGGTGATTTACAATGACTTTGCAGAAATTGATCTCTCCTGAATAAGGCAACAGGGAAGTCACATGTCTGTGCCTTTTCCACATCCATGTGCATGTACCTGCTGGCCTGCTCTCATCCTATGGCTCCCAGAACTGCTGACGGGGTGGGATCATCCAGCCCTCAGATGCACAGTGTGTGGGGAATCCATGGGATCAGTGCAGACAGATTTAAAGCATTCCATGCAAACATGGATTAATCTACAAAAGAAATGAATGAAGCATGAGCTGTGATTGCTATTTATGCAGCATGTGGGCTTTGGAGCTAAAACTGTGATAGCTTGGCTCCGTTCTCAGAATACCCTTTCCCTGCTCTCCTCTTCATAAAACATGAGTTGAGGTCACCCAGCTAGAGGCACTGAGTGCTGTTGAGAACTGCTGGCATGTGCAATAGCTGAGTGTACCAATACAAGCATTTCAAGTCTCTGAAGGCCTATTTGCCAATCTTAATATAATCCTGGAAGATGAAATCAATAACTGATTTAATGCACAAGATATATGCAGAAATAGCACCAGTCTGTCGATTCCATGGGATGCTGCTTCAATAAGTAATGGATTTTCAGTCCTGGGCAGCACTTTGGTCACTTCATTCCTGCAAAGAAAAGCAGGATGTTTCCCTGCTTTTCCTTCTGCTTTCACTCACTCTGTCAATCTAGACAAATTGTTTAATCTCCTTACACCTTATTCTGGTAATCTGTGAAGTAGGTATTCTGAAGCCTAATTACTATTTGTGAGCACACAAAAACTTCAAATGAAGGGTGACATGGAAACACAAAGTATTGTTGCCCGCTCCTTTGAAACTTTGGGCCTCTTCTTTATCCACCAAGCAAGTCCAATTCTCCTTTTAATTACTTCCACCTTATATCAGTACGAGTCTCCAAAGTAATTATTTAGATTGTTGTAATAGAACAGATTCGGGCTGAGGGATCTTCATTTCACAACCAAGTAAAGATCTTTGAGGATAGTTCAATTTTAGCTTAAACACACAGGGTGTTTCCTTGACTGGTTATTCCACAAACCCATTCATTTTCCCTTCCTCCTCAGATATTTGCTTTACTCCCTTTTTCATCCAGATTGTTGCAGCACTTCAACTTCCTACAGTATATGTCACATAATCTGAGTTTATACCCCTGCAAAAGATCAATAACATTTGTCACATCTGGAAGTGGTCAGTAACAGGGATACAAATCTCAGCAAGGTATAAACTTAAATTTTGCATAGTATGGCTTATATCAGATAGTCTGAAAGTTTGAAGTACAGTTCCAGTATTGGATCCTTGCAATCTACATTCCATGGTGGGAGAGATCTTCATGATGATTAACACCTCTCTGGGGCAAGTTGAGATTTTTGTATTTTCTACTCAACCACCGTTCAGATGTGCCTGGCATTTTGGTCCCCAGCTGCCCAAGATCTTTTGACATCTCCAGTGTAAGCATGAGTGGCTCCTCCACATCCCTCACTGCAGTCAGCTTGAAAACCTGACAGTCCTTGGCCACTGGTGTCCCTTACCACAGTGCATGAATAACTTTAACAGTGAAACTACTATCTAGAAGACAAATGCCTTTATTCTTGCTCTTTCCATCATAACTTGGCCTGCAGCTATGAGCAGACCCATGAGCAGCAATACAGAACTCTTTTAGGAGAAATTCTGCTGTTCAGCAGCCACTCCTGTCTCAGGAGCCCCACTGGCTGCTGAACAGGCTGCAGAACTCACTCTGTAGCTGTTAGTTTGGAACAGGCTGACAGCTCCATCCAGCTCACTGCTTGGTTTGTTAGCCTGATTATGTTTGACATGTGAGGTCAACAAGATCATTGGAAATGTCCCATTGCTGATCTTCTGAGGATCCTCAGAGTTCTCTCTGACAGCTGCTAAAGTGCCTGCCACAGAGGCCATAACCAGACAGGAAAGAAATATCTTCCCAAAAATGTGGTCCCTGTGACTGCTACTTTGTGTATTTGTTCCTTATATGCACATGAACGGTGTTGTTTGTCTAATTGGGATGGCATAAAAAATATCAGTAGCTACAAACTTACAAACCTTGACTTTTTCTGAGCTAGTCAGATCACAGCTGCTGTGTTTTAGTGTATTTAGTAAAATACACTAAAATCACTGAAAAGGGGGAAAAGAGGTCTGAAAAGGGATGATTAATAGGAAATGGGAAGAATTTATTGCCATACCCATGCTATCATATTAAGGAAATATAGGTCAAATCCTAAGACACTGAAGATAGTTACATTTCATTTCAACCCAGCTAATAGAGAAACCACCAGGGCCTCCAGAATAATGAGACTATTTTGAAAGTTTAAAAGTGTAGCAGAGAACTCATGTGTATCATGTGTATTTCTTCCCCTTTTTATATTCTTTTTTTTTTTTTTTTTTTTTTTTTTTTTTTTTTTTTTTTTTTTTTTTTTTTTTTTGGTCCATCTACCTCCAGATATTTAAGTCCTCACAGAGTGCTTGGATCGCATTATCAAGCTTTTCCAAGCTTTTTGGAAATGAAAGCTGAGATTTTTATGCACCCACTTGAGACAGGACTTGGGGCTCTAAGCAGTGCACCAAATATTGCCAGACTTCCAATAACACCACCAGATATCCCAGCACTGTATGGATTTCAGCTGAGTGATGGTGATTTACCCCAGGCCGGACAGTGGTCCCTGCTTTGTCCGTGAAGCCGTAAATTTGATTCTGCTCTGCAGTTGTGGAGGGCAGACAGTGCTCCCAGCTGCTCTGTATAAACGCGCTCACAGCTGTTGTGGCACAGTGGAGTGAGACTCACACTCCTGCTGTCTCAGGCCTTTCCCTGCCCACCTGAGCCTTGGGCATCCCCCCTGTGCCAGCTCTCTCCCCCACACGTCACGCCCTGAGCTCCCAGAGGCAAGGCTGCAGCCTAACAGAGACACTGCAGCCCTTGGGAATAACCCGGGAATCCTCCATCCCCAGCCGGAGCTCTGGGGTTTGCCACGCAGCAGAGGCTGCTGTGAGCACCACACAGGCTCCTCAGAGCACATCCCCGCACGGCAGAGAGGGACAAGCCAGAGAACTGTCACCTTCAAGGGACAAGCCGGAGAATTGTCACCTTCAAGGGACAAGCCAGAGAACTGTCACCTTCAAGGGACAAGCCGGAGAATTGTCACCTTCAAAGCACGGAAGCCACCGAGGCCAGGGCAGGCAGGCGGCTCCCGCTGACCACGGGGTGTCGCTGTTTCCCAAACTTTGGGGCTGCTCGCTCCCCTTCGGTCACAGCGCGATGCGGATGAGAACACAAAAAACCTGTCCCTTTAAACAGGAAAATAAATAAATAATAATAATAATAAATTATCTGGTATAATCTCTTTCTCTGTCTAAAATGCTCAACTTCTCCCCGCCCTCCCTTCCTCTCTTCTCCTGGGAATCAGGATTCCTAAACTCTTCTTGGAACCAAAGTTCAGAATTTTTGGCAGTGCAAAGGGACTCAAATGAGAGCTAAATTAAACCTTTTCAAAACCTCCCTAGCCAGCCGGGTAGCAGACGAGAGGCACATTCCAGAACCGTGTGGGAGATCTGAGTGTGGAGGCAGACAGCAAAGGCAAAGGTGATGCTTTTGCAGGGATGCCAACCCGTCTGTGCTGGCCCCGGCGCCGCCGGACCCGGGCCAGTGCTACTGTCCCCACAGAAATAAACTCCCCTCCCAGATATTCTCCTGGCCAGGCTGAACATTTGTTGTTAATTCCAAAGAGGACAGTCAGCAGTGGAGCACCATGCTGGGAAGATGGTGAGGATTTACAGAAGTTTAGCACAGAGGAGGGTGAGTGGAGGCAGGGGTAGCTCTGGCTTCTGTCTGGCTTTGTCGGTAACAAGGCCACAAAGGAGAGCCCAGGAGCATGAGGAACCCCTCAAACTCCTTAGATTTTCTGTTCATGTCTGCTACAGGGTGAACAGAAGGCAATGGGAAGGTTTCCTGTTGGCTTTATGGACAGTGACATTCGCTCACCCTTTCTTTCCTTGTCCTTCTGAAGCAGCTTTGAAGCATGAAAGAGAAGCACATCCAGTAGAACAGGGATGGGCAGAGGAGTCTGTATAAAATTCCTCTTCTAGCACCATGCTGACCTTCCTGCTTGGAAAACGTCACTTTTGAGGAATTCTGCATTTTGTCACAATTTCATAACAGTAGGACATTTCTTTGGAAAAACTAGAAAGTACTGACTTTTCTAAGTTTTAAACCAAGATTTTCCCCAAGATAAGAGAAATGAACTTATTGAAACCATTTTTTACCCCCATCATTTTGTATAAACTGTTTCATTAAAGTTTTTTTGAACAGCAAAATGGAAATATTTAATCCAAGAAAGATCTGGTTTCATTGTGCATGAGCCATAGACACTCAACATGAGGTACATCTGGGTGTACCAAAGGAGCTGATCTGAGTAGTTTCCATTTTCTAGGTGTTTTTCTATGAACATTGAGGGAAAAACACCATTACTAGTCTCTAAAACAGGCCAGACAAGCATCTGATTAGAAGGGATTTAGGTGGAGTTCATTTTGTTTAGAGCAAGCAGAGGGACTGAAACAGACTCTTTAGGTCTATGATTCTATGGCAACACCACAATCTCTGCAAAACTGTATGGTTTGTTCCCAGAACCATAAATCTAGCCTGGCATCACTGGACACTCAGTGTTGGAAAGCTCAGTTTAATTTCAGATTTATTGCAGTAATCAAAACTGAACAAAATCAGCCCAGGACCAAGCCTCCTACCTGAACCTGTGACTTGTGGAATGAAAGTTGCTTGAATTTTCTGGTACTTACAAATTCCTGCTGGATCAGAAATGTCACAATCATTTTATGTCTTGACTTTCAGTAGAATTACAGTCAGAGTGGTTGCCCCAGACAAACAAAATAAACCCCTATGTCTCAGTCTGTTGGTGGCTGATGAAGGCAAAGTGGAGTATACTAATTTTTAAAAAATTATATAATGAAAAATTGCGATGTCAGGTAGTGACTGAGCCATCCCCTATGTCTACATTAATTCCTACTCTATGGTTCATTGTGTTCCTGGGTGGTCCCTACCAGAGTCAGGGAGGGGAAAACCAGATGGAATTGAATGACTGACCTCCAGTCCTATGGAACTTTCGTCCATTGTTTGTAAGGCTAACATTCTGTTGAGTTGCAGGCCCTTGAATGAATAAAAATAGGTTTATTTATTTTGCCCAAATTCACTGGTCTCTGCAACTGACATCATAATCAAGTCCACAAACCATCACTGAAATTTTTACTGTTGGGGCACCCAAACACTAAAACAGCAGGTCCCAACTAAAGAGCACCAGAACACTGGCTAGTCAAAACCAACACATCATTGTTTTGTTGTAAGGCCACTTAAATTTTTAAATTACATTTTAAAATCTAGATGTTTGAATTTTACTGCACTTAGAGTAGAAAACTGCACCATTTGCTGTAAAATATATCCAAAGAGTTTATACCTTTCACTGAAAAACTACTGGCCAACCTCTTAGCAAGATAAGAATCTAATTATATACATTTAAAGTGACATTTAGAGGCCTCAGTACTTTTCATATTTGATCTCAGATCTTAGAACTGGCATCTGTTTCTCCTTTGAGTTAAGAAATGGAAAGTCTATTTACATACTCTTAGGAGTATATCTCCAATTAAATCTTTTTCAGAACTGCACTCTCAACATTTCATATTAGGTTTCTTGGCAGACAACTATCTGTTCTTTAAGAGATTTATTTATTCAGTTGGATAGTTTTTTTCATCCTTTGCCTGGGCACTGGAGTCTTCGGCCTCACCATCCTATAATTAGAAAAATGACCCTACTTAGAAGTTTTACAACTCTGCTCCAAAACATCGTCTTCCCTGTCCATTTATTTATCCACCTTTTTACTGATGTGGCTTCATCTAGTAACTGCCTTTCTCCTGCAAGCACCAGGAGAGTAAATTTAAGCAGGCATTTAGAAACTTGTTATCAAAGACCAATATCCAAACCAAGAAATCAGCTCTTTGAATGATAACAAAATATTTCTAATATTCAATGAGAAGAGGTGGGTGGGGAGGACAAGAGAAACACAGGGAAAATACAGACTCTAATGTATTTTATAAACAATTCCTTCTGTCCCAAGTGTTAAAATTGTTTCTATCCCAAACCATAGGTAGAAGTCCCTATTATAGCTTCCCTAGTCTATCTGTATATATTTGCTATTTAGTTTTCAGGTAATGAAGTTGTCTGCCCAGGAGTCTCAGCACAGACTAAATCACCAGAAATCAGCTCCCCAGCATTTCAACCCCCTGCCAGGGCAGAGGAGCAGAGCTGTGTCCTTGCCCTCTCTGGGTATCTGACAATGGATGTCTTTTGCAAACTGCCTGGAAAGTCACCAAGTCTGGGCTCCTTTGGACTGGGGTGGGAAGCAGATTCTAGAATATTTCCAATGCCTCATGAAAGATACTCTATCAGCACCCTCTGTGTCGTAGAGCAGGGCAGGTCCTCCCCCAGCACTGCTGTGACACCAGCAGGGCTCACTGGACATGGCCTTAGTGGCACCACCGTGAATCTCATTGACCTCCCAGTCATTCTTCTGCTCCCCACTGCAATTCACTTTACCAGAAAGAGATATTCAGGATTTAGTATCCAAATACAAGAATAACAAATAGAAGGAGTTTTGGCCTGTTAGATCTAAATGGCATTTCCCTACTTGTTATAATAAAAGATTCAGTCTAAGCCTAGTATGAGTAAACCTTATCTGGTATCGAGCACAGTTATCTAAGGAACAACCAAGTGATTCCATCTGCACTTTCTGATGGAGAAATAGGTGGGCCACAAGATCCTTCAGAAGCATTTTGTGGCCCCAGGTTCAGGTGTGCATCCTACACAGCTGTATAGCCCCTGGGGCCACCAGAGTTGCAGAGAAATCTTTCAAAGGCTGCACCAGGGGCACAGGAGTCAGTTGTGTCACCTCTTCCTGATATGAATCTCGTAGCTTGAACGTCTCATCTGCATTTTACTCAGCTTTTGCTCTACATCGTTCTCTTTAGGAACCTCTCTCTGTTCAGAGCACAATAAAGCATTTTAGTCCTAAGTTAGACAAAGTGGCTACTTCCAGCCACTCCCCAGCTCCCTCCCCATGCAAGCAAGGCAATCTTTGGGGTGATCAAGGACAATCCAGACCAACAACTTAAATCAACTTAAGCAAGATATTTTTCTGTAAAAATCAGATGAAGGCCTTAAAAACAAAATATGAATTTGCTCCAGTTTGTAATTTGTTTTGAATAATCTGTGATCTGTATGAAGGGCTTGGAAACTCTTGTGTGATAAAGCACATCGATGGGCTGCCTAGAGGCAGGAGGCCTGGAAACTGTGAGAAACTGAGAACTGTGAGACACCAGTGCTGTAACTCCTCTTTCTTCCACCAGTGTCAGTCCAGAACAACTCCATGGCCTTCAGGGCAATTTCTTCTGCATGAAGAGCCAGATGAGACTCCAGCATAAGATGGAAAGATGGAGGCTGTAATTCCATCTGAGGCACAGGGTGTGGTTTGCAGACATCAATAAGCCACAGCACATCCCCTCTTGTGGTTCCTGATGTCATTGAAATGACTCAATAGAATTACAGCCTTATGTCGAGCTGGGTGTATATTATTCTACTGAAATTAAAGCTTTTGAAATAGGAGCTTATTGTTTTTAATAACTTCAGTTATATAATTCCTTTCTCATGTTAGTGCTTCAATAAACATTTCTTATGTTAAATTTTACTCCAGATCCATCCTTGCCGGTTTCAGGCTCAGAACTGATAGATTGGAATAATCCTCTTCGTTTTAAGTCCCACAGACACTGTGCTGTTCACATGATGTCATTCTGTGTATATTCCTTCATTTACTACTGGTGAGTCATTATTATCGTAGCTAATAGAAAGAGGATTATCTCTTTATTAAATCAAAGGCATGGCATTTTGTTGGTTGTGCTTTGCCTCCTTGATTTTTAACCCTTTAAATTACATGTGTCACAATTTTTCAGCACTGGCTGTTGTTGGTGAGATGTGCAGAGCTTCTGCTAGAAAGTCACCACCAAGAGCTCAAGGAAATTAGGACTGCTAATTCCTCACCAGAGATCATACAGGAGGACCATGATAGAGCAAGTCAGAGCCAAAACAGTGTAAGAGTCTTTGAGAGCCTGAATATTGCGTTCTCACCTTTTTTAATTCATAAATTAAAATGTCACCTTTTTTTAATTTATAGAAGAAAATTGATCTCTACTCCAACATCAGTGCTTATAATCACAGCTGTGATTATAATATATTGCAAAGACAGTAGCAGCAGTCATAATGGATTTGTATAAATTAAAGGATCAGTATTGTGAGAAAAGGCCTCTAGGAAATAGGGCTACCTTCTTGGGAAGATGAAGAAATGTGATTCTATAGTTTAGAAAGGCAAATATTTATCATAATATTTTCTGAGGAACTGCTCTCATGCAATACAAGTTTGTTTTTTTTTTTTTTCAGAGGCTGCAAAGCTATGAAGAATTAGAAGATCAGCTAGAGAAATTAACGTATGCATTTATTGCACGAACTATTCAGAAACCAGCATTTCTTTTAATAGGAAATTTCAGCATTTAGAATTTTTTTTTTCATTTGCAATTGAAATTTCAGTTTTCCTCCACAACCCAGCATTTCTAAGACTTTCCAACTTTCAAAATTAGCTAAACCTTTTATTACAATCATGTACAAACAATGAAATCTACCAATGCAACTTTATGGTATTAAATATCTATCTTTGTAACCTTAGTATAAAAATGAAAATCTAGACATCAATTAAAATTATGGAGTCAAACCAAAATACTTCAACTTTGTAAGATTCCTCTCAAAAAAGCCAAGATGCTTCTTTTAAACTTTCTCATGGAAAATTTTTCCAAAACCGATGCCCTGCCTGGAGAAACATTTCAAATTCTACTGAAACTGCATTTATCAATGGAAAACTGCTCTGTCAAAAAGAGTTTCAAAGAGCTCTATTTAATATAAACAGAAACAAAAGCTGCCCATTTGCATTATGGCAAGAAGAATGATTCCAGAAACAGCTCCTAAAGCTGTGATATCTCTCTGCAGCAAAGTCTGCATGAGGGGCTGGTAAGAAAGGCTTTAAGGAGCCTGTCATCAATCCTGGCTTTCTCTGCTTTAAAGCAGAAGATGCCAAGCCAGCCGCCACCTCAGAGGAAACAGCAGCTGCAGGTAGAGTGTATAAGACTGAATGAAATCTTCCTGGCACGTTTCCTCCTCTTATATCCCCTGTCACCTGTTATCAGACAGTAGATTATAGTTCAGAACACAAGGCTGAGACACAATTATCCATGGACATGTTGGAGGACTCACAAATCTGCTAGTGTTACTAACAAGCCAAGTCCCCCATTGCAGAACACATCAGCACTCCAGACGGAGGCTAAACTGTTAATGAAACCTAAATCTCAGTGCCACAGATAAATTTCAGGCTTCTTGTGGCTTAACCCTGGAAGCCAATACATCACAGAAACTTTTAAGTATTACCTAAAGAACCAGCAGTGTTGGTAATTCACTGTAATTAAATCTTAGCTGATTTCACATCTGAGGGCTCTAAGCAGCAAGACATTGTCATTGAAATTACATCTTATGTTTTTGTTGCTGCTTGTCACAATCCACCATTAAAATACTGCAACAGTGGGATCAGGACTAGGGTATCAATGCCTTTAACGAGAAGGAATATGTTTCTGGATTCACAATCCTAACAGAGCAACCAGGGTTAATCTGGTGCTGAGAAAGTCAACAGCTTTACAGACATGGGTCCTTCATACAGCGCCACTTATGTAACCAGAAGCACAGAAATCTATTGCAAAGTTATGCTATTATAGTATTCTTTACTGTTAATGATACTATTTGGAAAGAGATGCTTATCTTGGATTAAGAATGCTCTTTCCCTTCAAACAAGTATGTCCCATTTTCAGAGGAGCATAAGCTAAATGGGGAAAGAGTGGGGGAAATAAGGAATTCTTGTTCCAAAATAATTATTCAGGCATAGATCTGAAATGGGATAACTACAGTGGTACAGACAAGTTTTAAGACAAGCACAGACAAGATTTATGAAACACCTTGGGTACAGGCCACAAAACACCTTGAAGATTAGGGTCCAGACCTTGAACTTGACTCAATATTCTTGGAAAGGACGATTTGGAATTCTCATTGTAGCAGCTACTGAGGAAGTATATTAGAGACAATGCAGTCAACATCATAATCTCTGTCCTTCAGCACTCCAGATGTACAACAGCGATACTCAGTGGGGATAATACACATTGTACATGTCACCACGTGTGACAAAAACTTTCTGTCAATAGTTTCTATTTAGATTGGAAATATATAAAGATTAATAAGAAACTGTGTACTACAGAACCACTTACAAAGAGAGATTGATAGAAATATGACAGTAAACTAAAAGATGCTTTGTTTTCATTGACAAATCAACTGCACTGGACTGCACTGAAAGAACATCACACAATCACCACACTTGTGTTTACCAATCAAGATGAGCTATTTTCCCCAATCTCCTCATTTTATATATAAATGTGAAGATTTGTATGGATGACTACAAAATGTACTAAAACACAAGTTGCCACTGACACAAGCTGCTCCCCACTAGAGGGGAGAGAAGAGCAGTTGCTTTGGCTAAATGCATGAAACATAACAAAATCAAAACCACAGTCAGGAGAGTAACATACAATTCTAAATGGAACTTGAAAACTTGAGAAGTCATTTAAGGGAACCACATTAAATGCTAAATGTTTAATGGGACCCATGTGTCTCAGGCAGAGAAAGAGAGTGAGAGAAATGCACCAGAGGAAATCAAGGAGACAATATGTCTGTGCGACTTGTTCTAATTAGGGGCACAGTGCTGGTGAGGATCATTCATTATAATTTAGTTAAATCTTTAGCATGGCAAAGGCACCTCTGTAGAGTGGTATAAAACCAAAGACCCCCAGCCATAAAGCGAGTTAAGGCCCATAGAAGAGAGGTTAATTTCAGTCATTTGTGCCTGCTAAAGGCAGTACATCCCAGGAATACCAGCCCTCCTTTCCTGCTGCAGCGCTGTGCTCCAGCTCACAGATGTCTACAAATTTGGCATGTGGGGGTGGTACCGGGGAGGGCAGTGGCGCGTTGTCTCCAACTTGTCTGTTGCTGAACTGAGTGGATCTGTTTCTTTTAGCAGGGGTGGGAAAGGAGTTCAAAGAAAGAATCAAAACAATCCATCCATCCAAGCTTTGGAATATCTGAACTGAGCCCAAATATCACCAAGCACTTCCCAATCTCTGCTTTGAAACACGAGAACGGACGATGATTTGCAGCAGTTTGGGATGATTTACACACACACAGCATGTGTAACACTGCAGTGTTATTTTAAAACTTACAAAGCATCACAAGAGCGAGGTGGGGGCAGGTTCAGGTTTGTGACACCAGCTTGGCTCGTTGCACATCAGAGCAGCAGAACCAGCTTCAGCTGTGCTTCAACACAGCAAATCAGGGGCACAGGGACCTAATTCACATTGCAGTTGCTATTGTGTATTTTAGGAGTAATTCTATTTAAATGTGGGTCAGATTCTTAGCTGGTGTAAAGCAGCTGAGCTGCCTGCATTCCAGTGCAGATAAACTAATTCACACCAGCTGAAGGCTGGGCCAGTGGAATTACATTGCTGTAAATCCAGTGCCAGATCAGAACGGTGTTAACCTGTGTTAGCACTGGTGGAACTGAGAACAGAATTTAACCCACAACATTTTGACACCATTCCAAATATTTGTAAAACCCATAATAATTTTAAGTGTAAATGTGCCAAATTCACCCTGGTGTCATTCAGAGTCAAAAAAAACTACACCCTAGGGATAAATTTGGCTCTGCATATTTAATCTGAGTACATGGCATCATCCCAGCAAGAAAAGCAAATGAGCAATAAACATAAGTTTGCTGTTAAACGTTGTCTCCTTGCTCCTCAGCTTCCTAGTATGTTTTGTTTTTGGAGCTTATTTAAACAAGCAGTTTATGGTTTGATCAAGTCCTAAACAGGAAACCTAAAAGGTTTGTAAAACATTGAGTGTTCTAATTACAACTGACCTAAAAAACCCCTGCATGGCAATCTTCATTTCTATTATACCTGCTGTTCCTGTGATGGGATTGTTTTCTAGTGGTTAACACAGACATCAGGGAGTTGGGATTCTTGAGGTCTAACTCTCAGCTTTGCCATGGACTTGTTGTGTGGGCTTGGGGGAATTATTTAAGTTCTCTGTGCTTGAGTTCACTTATATGGTATGGGACAATTAATGATCACCAAAGGGATCTGGGTTCCTCAGATGGAAACAGAAGGAGTAGTGTTCAGAAGTATGACAGGAATGCCCTCCCTTTTTCTATGTTATATTATGGTAACACACTAATCAAATTACACCATAAAATAGCCATAATAAACATTACAGTACCATAAAAATAACAATACTAGTACTAAGACATAAAGATAATAATACAGAGTTATTTATAAAGCTGCTCATTACCACGTTGCCAGGCACCTCAAACACAAATCAGAGTGCATCTCCAACCAAATTGCTTTGGATACTAGTGGAAGTCCACTGAATTCCAGAGACCATGCCCAGGCCATGCCAGTTGATGTGGTGCTGCTCAAATTACAGGGAATTTTAGCAGTTTTCACCAGAGAAAGTCCTGACCACTTACACAACTTCTTTTTAGACATCAGCAACAATAGATTATGATAAAGCATGCTGAAAAAAAAAGGGAAATTGAAAGCCTAGATGAATTGCCTTTTCCTGACTCCAGAGCGCAACCCCCCACAAAACTTCTCAGGCAATATTTTGGGGAAGTGCTTCTCACTGCCCTCTCCCTCAAACACACTGAACATCATTTTCCTTCCATTTGTGTTGGTGTGAGATAGTAATACTCATTTTATCAGGGATTGAAGAAATCATATGTCAAAGAATGGCAACAATCCAGTTTGCCAATTCCCAATTTAGGTTTTGTTTTTCCAGTTCATCCCAGTATGGAGGTCTCCAGCTCAAGCTGGCAGCACCTGCCCAGGACAAGGAGCACTGGATAGGATCACCATGCCAGAGAGGGAACTGGGTGCACAGTAACAGGACTGAAGAGCCTGGGCTCATGTTGCATCTGCCAGTGACTTAATACAGGCTCTTGGACAAGGCACAGCACAGGCTATTTTAAACCAGCTCTGTCTCTGTAGGTCTTTGAAAGAGGGATTATGAGGACTAATGTTCGTGGAGTATTTCAGTGATGGACACAAGTACATGACGTGTGACTTTCCACTAACAGCCACCAACTCACCACTTCACACTGCTGTCACTCCAGGTGCCTGTGTTCCCTCGGTTTCAGGCAGAAACCCTATGCTTCTTGGCTGATGATGTTAATTTTTAACAATTAATGAAAGGAATGGCATGGGCTTTTCCAGGAATTGTTACATAATGTATAGGATACATATTACAATGCCTAAGCATCCCTAAAGTGGATGGTTAGATACTAATCTCAGGTTTATCTACAGGTGTATCTAGACCAAGATGTTCACCTGCTGTCTGATTTGCAAAGTATAAAAATATGAGCTGGAAATTACTAAATTTGAGCTGTCTTGATAATAAAAGTGGTTTCAGTACAATGAAATCTCACAAACCTCTCACATGAGGGGCCAAGTAGGTGGTACCAGTATGAACTCTGTGATTCAAAACAGCATAAGCACCAGGGACTAGGAGAAGTCAATTTATCTGGCTACTCCTTAACAGAGTAGAAAAAGGACATAAAAACTGGATTACTAAAAGCTCCCTTTTCCACATGAAGGGAATATGCACAAAAAAGTTTAAAAGTTGGTTCACTGGGTAGCAGATCACTGTTTCAAGAAGTGAGTTTAATTTTTAGGTTTCCTATCAAGCTACTGCATAAGTAGCTTCTGTCTGTATGTCTCCAAATCTCCCACTGATATAGATTTAATTCTGAACATTCCAACTCCCTACATTTCAGACAGAGGAGGAAAAGAACAAGATTAGCATTAGTTGATCACCCTTTCTATCTCTCCACTATGAAGAAAAAAGGAATTGTGCCGTAAAAGAGCCAGATGAAATCTTGCCCAGCTTCCAAGTCTTTGAAACAACTGGGCTGGCTGCTCCACAAGGAATATGGGGCTGTGACCTCACCAGGCACTGCCCTTGTCCTGCCTGAGCAAGGAGAGCAGGGCAGACCCCAGGCAGCACCAGCCTCAGCCAAGTATCCACAGCAGGGAAGTCCTTGGTGACAAGGTCGAGCTGAGAAATCACATCAGGCTCAGCTCTGGTGACAGTAACCAGAGCCAGGAGCTGTCCTGTCCATGGCAGTAAGTCCAAGACCAAGCAGAGAAAACAGTCTGCAAGGCAAGGCCACAGTGTGGGAGCCACAGCCAAAGAGAGCCACAAGAGAGCTGCAAAGCTCAACAGCTTTGACCAAACCAGAGCTGAGAACCTAGAGCTGAGCTTAAACAGAGCTCCTGGACCCATGGGTGCAGTAAGGGGGGGCCACAGGTGAAGGGCAGTTAAGGCCATTAGTGCCCACAGGGCCCTAAAACAAGGAACATCTGTCATTTTTTTTGCTAGGGGAAGAAACAGAAATTAGAGGTCGAAGAATAACAAGATTAGAAGTTTTGTGCTGGGAAAAAAAAGTATGAGGTTGTTTTCTGCTTAAAACTTAGAATATTCAGTGATACCTTTCAACTCCAGAAGTGGCTAAGGAACAGCAAAAAAAAAAATCTCAGGTTGCTAATAAAAACTTTCCTGGTATTAAAGTTGTTAAGGACTCCATAACCAATTATTCTGAATTAAAAATAAATTGCTAACATCCCTTAAACTGTATTTTTAAAACAATCTCTTTCTGAAGTGGGAAAGGAGAAGAATTGTACTGGCTCCTTTGATAAATGGTTTGTTCCGTGGCCTCTGAACTCAGTGTGGAGCTTCTTGTGTAGCTGCTGCAAGATTGGGAATTGTCCTGAACTTATAGTTCAGTTCCTCAAGAAACTGGTTCAGACTAAAAGAAGAACATCAAGAGAACAAATAACAAGTCCTAAAAGAGAGAAATTGTGAATGAACATAATAAAGCTTCAATGTAAAAACATCAACACACACAGCGTGAAGAGTGAGAAGATATGAACCACCCCCCAAAAATGTTGTGTTTTCCAATGTGTAAAAGAATCCAAGTAACATTTCCATCTTGGCTGCTCTCAGTGAGATACTTATCAATATACAAAGTGATTCAGTATCCCAAACATCTGAGAAGAGACACGTTAGTGGAAATCACTAAAAACAGGTCACTCCAGACTCTGGTGCCTCAGGACAGTGAGAACTTCACTGTAGGTGTGGCCTCTGGAGTTACTTGTGCAGGCTCAGAGCACAGGTGGGAGGTTAGCTTGCCTCTTGCAACTATGGAGAATACACGAAACCCTCAGCATGGCTGACCGAAGCTTCTGCCCAGCTAAATACCATTCCTTTCAGTAAGACCTTGCTCCCTCACAAGGCTTGGAAACGCTTTATAAACTTATATGAAAACTGAGATATGAGGAAAGCAGAGTTGTAGAATGGCTTGAGTTGGAATGCTATGATTTAACCACTTTTAAACATTATGAAAGCACCCAAACTGGAAATACAGCTTAGGCACTTCCGTTCATGGGCTCTAACCAAAGAAAGGCTGAGATGACCCCTTCAGTCCCCTTTCAGCTACTTAATCTTTTATTTCTGACCATCACCTTTTGGGGCTGATGGTATAATGCCGTGCTATCACCACTCAGGAAGATTCAATGGTTCCAGTTTTCAATTTTGGGTCTCAACTAGATTTCAAACCCAGGAAAAAGACCACTGTCCATGGAACAGCCACCACTTTTTCATCTTAAAACACAAGACTTGCCTGGGCAGGCCAGAAGAAAGTGCCAGTTCTCTGTCAGATAAGGCACAGCGTGTGGTGTGTCATGCAAAGGACCGAGAGTCCCCAGGCCTGCTCCAGCCTTGCGGAGGACGCACCGCGTGAGCCGAGGCTGCACCATCCCTCTTTTTGTTCTTCGTAGATTGGCTGATCCTCCTGCTGAAATCCAAGGGAGTCTGAAAGCATTTAACAGCCTCACAAAGATATGTCATGCGATCTAACGTTCTGAGCACAGAACTGGGAGCCAGGAGCTTTTAATGGTGCCTGTAGGAATTGGAGCCAAATCACTTAACCTCTTTGCTTCTCGGCTTCTCATCCATAAAAAGAAAACTATGCTCATGCTGCTGGCTGGGGTTTTATGAGAGTTAATTCATAGACCTGTATGGAAAATGACTCCTCCTCTGCTGCAGAAATGCAAACTTTGTGTAAAAAAAAAAAAAAAAAAAAAAAAAAAGGAGTAATTTCAACAGAAAGTAAGAGCAGTCAGAAGTTTAAAATTTTGTCTGAATTGGTCTCGAGGAAAACACATTTCTTCTGCAAAAGCTGATCTCCGTTGTCAAAAAGATTTAAAAAGAAAAATCAATTTTCCACTGAAAAACAGCTTTGGCAAAATATTGGTGGCCAGCCCTACCAACAGTGAGACATACTGCCTTTCCAAGGTGCTGCGTTAGCCCACGCCCAGCGACGCCCACGGACAGCCCTCGAGAGAAACCCCCGAAGCCGCGGGGCCGGTGCGGCGGGGCCGCTGTGCGAACACCGGGGCCCCCGGGCCGGGGGAGCGGCTGCGCGGAGCCGGCACCGCTAGAGGGCAGCGGCGGAGCGGCCACGGCCACGGGGCTCGGCTCGGCTCGGCTCGGCTCGGCTCAGCCCCGGGCTGTCGCGGACCCGGGCAGCGGGCAGCGCCCTGGCGCTGTCAGATGGTTCCGCTGCCGCGGGGACACCGCGCGTTCTTCGCCCGCCCCCGCGGGGATGCGGTGGCAGCGAGTCCCGAGCGCTCCCGGCGCCGCTCCCGCTGCTCTGGCGGTGGCGATGCGGGCTCAGCGCCCCCTTCCCATCCCGCGAGCTCCGCTGATGAAAGCGCACTGCTTCGATCACTCCTGATCTCACTGAAGGAATCGCTACGCTGCCGCTGGCTCCTGGCTGCTCCCGCACGCCTATCTCCATCGAAGTTAACACGGAGAGAATTAGCCTGGAACCAGCGTAAGTGCCGAGGTGACTGATGTAATGAGCCGCTGATGTGAATAAGGCATTCACAATCCAGCGTTGAATTATAAGATGCTTGGCTACTTGGAAGAAAAGGAACAAGATTTGTCTGGTAGGAAGAAAAGGTCTGCTTAGTTCCAGGCTGTTTTCTGTCATTCTTCACAGAGTAGCAAAGACAAAGATTTTGCCAAAGTCTTCCCTAAGTATGGATAATGACTTTTAGCTGATAGTCAAGGGAAAAGAAAATACAAAAACTACATGATACTAAAAGCAATATTTTAGATCCATATATTCACAAATACATATTCAAGTTCAGCAAAGCAAATCAGAGCATGGTGGGCTGCTACGAACTTGGCTGCACAGGTAAAGGGCAAAGGAGCCTGGGCTGTGCACCTCAGGCAAGCAGAGCCTGAGCCCAAGCCCAGGAGCCAGACTTGACCTGGTGGCTATCAAGTGCCAAAGTCTCCCAGGCACTGCCTGGCTAGCTGTAACAGTGACTGGACTGTGTCTCTGCTGTGGCCCGTGTTCTCTCCTGGTGCTGATCCACTGAATTCAGTTCATGAACAGCACTGATTTGTGTGCTTCAGCACAAAGCATGTGACTGACTTTTCTCTGCCTGCTCAGGTGGCTCAACATCATCCCACCAAACTAAAGCCAACAACAACATCCATTCTCTCCCTCCCAAAGACAGGGCACTGTGAAACACAGATCTTGGGACAGACATGGCCAGACACATGCAAAATATACTCGACATGAAATAAGTAGAGTTATGTTCCACCAGGCCTGTTGGCTACCACTGGCAAACCCAGCCAGAAGATGACTGGAATGTGGATGTGTTGCACAAGACTGTGGCATGTACACAGTGTGGTGGCTGTCACTCCTCCTTGCCACTTCAGGAGCCTGGCACAAGGCAACTACCACTAAGGCTCATTTGAATAATTCCCACATACATTCCAGATGTTGACCACATGGCTTAACTTTGTAAGGCTTCAAAATAAGGGGGGGATGGAAAAGGGTGAAGTGTTTTTATTTTTTTTCCTTCAGTGTCCGTATTTGTTTTCTACATAGATGTTTGTAGTTGTACAGATTAAATAAGCATAAATCAGCCCCCTTCCCCTTCCCTTTTTTTTTTGTTTGTTTATTTTTTTGTTTGTTTTTGTTTTGTTTTGTTTTGTTTTAGTTCACTATATGATTCATATTCATGGAACAAGCATAGAACTCAGTGGAGGTGACAGACTGTGGGCTGTTGACCATTTATTGTCCTACAATAAATGGTCAACATATATAGTGGTTTTAGGGACATGAAAATCTTAACCCCATTGATCAAAAGCACAAACATCAATGTTGCTGTTCTACTCACCACTTTTCACACAGTGAGCCTGACCCTGGCAGCTTCTCTTCCTGCTCTCTGATCGAGGTGTCTCTCCTTCCTGGGATGGGACTGTGTTGGGTTTTGGAGCCCCAGGAGCAGCTCTGTGGGGACAGGATACCGAGGTGTGAGGGCTGGACCCCCTCCCTGTGCTCAGCTCCTGCTCTGGGAGGTGAGTCCAGGCTGGATGTGTTGCTGCAGGACTGCGCAGCAAGAACTCAAGGTGAGGTGGGTTTGGGTGGGTACGTGGGTGAATGCCTGTTCTCCCAGCAGCTGGGGCAGGTCTTTAGTGCTGCTGCCAAGGACTGGCTGTCAACAGAGTAAATAAATTCAGCTCAAATAAAGATGAGCTACGGGCTCCCTTGTTTTGGAGTTTTCTCTTTTCCTACCTAATTGAAGATCTTTGTAAGTCAAACATGCAAGCCCAGATGGAAAGTTTCAGACTGTGGAGGGGAAATAATTTCCTTCCAGACTGCAATGCTGCATCTTAACCTGGAGAGGGTGGAGTGGAATATGACACAATCATGGAATGTCACCTCCCCAGAAGTTCTGTCTCTTCAACATTTACAGTACAGGAACCCCCAAGTGGTCTTCTCAGCAATGCACAAATACTATTTGCTGAGTATCAGTCTTTCACAGTCCAGCAGTATCACAAAAATGCTTTGGCCTCGGGAGAAGCAGCTTTCAGGGGAAATCCTTTTTCACCACAGCAGTGACTGAGCCAGCAGCAGCTGAGAGAAACAGGGGCAGGGACCTACGTAAACACAACACTGGAGCCATTCTCTGGATTCCTCCTGAAGTTGGTAATGTGACTTTTATACTGAGCTGTAGCTGCTGGGGGCAGAAAATGGATTAGGTAACTGTGCTGTGAAGATGAAGGCTGGAGGCACTGCACCATTCCAGCCCCTCCACCATGGGCAAGGCAATGCACACAGGGCTCACAGTCAATGGCCAGATTGCCACTCTCATTCTTTTAGGGATCCACAAGGTTCCAACACTAGCAGCAAGCAGCCAACACTATGAGCAAGAGCACAGTATTTTTACTAAAAAACCCCTCTGTTTTGTTAAAAGTACAACCTGTTATTGACCAAAGTGTAACACATTGTTGAACAGCTAGAGAAGACTTTAAGCTCTCACCCCATTTCTCTCTGCTACTTAATTAATTTTCTTCGAAAACAGAAAAGGTTAAGGAGATGCTACTGAGACTTGGATTGCATGTCCTGAGCAGGCTTAGAAAAGCCAACACCAGTGGTGCTAATGCAGCCCTTCAGTCCTGCTGAGCCCAGCAAATAAGCTACACCTCATCATCCTTTGAATTACAACATCAACCACTTCTTTCAAGATGTTTTACCTGAGGAAACTAAAAAATGCAACCAAGACCACAACTTCTGTCAGCAGTTTAGGAAATAAAGGTCATAACACTGGTGATTTTTAAAATACATGAATTATAGACTCAAGATCTTTCCATAAATTGCAACAGAAATGTGAGAGTGGGATAGCATATTAAACCAACAACAAAAAAAGAAGAGATCTATAAAAGAAGACGTGTATTTTCACTTACTGCTGGTTTATATTATGAATAAACTTTAGAAGGTCCCAATGTCTCAATTCAGAACTAACACCTAAAGGCAAAAGGGGTCAGAAAGATTTCCTGAGGTACTCAGAGTGGTGTATGGAGGAGTAGGACCAAGGGAAGGAGTTGTCAGACAGGTCTTTCTCTAGAGTGAGAGTTGTTCTGTCCCATTTGCCATGGATACAGCCTGGAGAGATGCAGTCAGGCCTGGAAAACACGAGTGTGTCAGCAATAGGCTGATACATGGGAACAAACCTCTGCTGATAAATGGATGGGACTAAACATAGTTCTTCATTCACTCATTGGGGGTTCCTGCCATAGCTAATACTCAGCTAAATTAACCTAACTAAGCTCCTTAGCCTGGGTTTGAAGCATGTCTGACAAGAGTTTTAGAAAAAAGAAAGAATTAAGCATCTTCCACTGAAAGTTTCAGTTATCCTTATTTCTCAAAAGTGTCCTCTGCTAAAGGCTGACTTGTACTACTCACATTCACCATCCAGATTCTGGGATCAGCACTGACATTACTCAATCCAGCACCAATCCCAGTTTAGATCCATGTTTAGATACATGCTCAGCATGTAGGGAATATTGCACCTTTAGGCACATACTCCAACAAGGGGCTGAGTGTTAATCACACTGTCTTGACGATAAACCCCAAGCTGTTCCTGACTCACAGACACACCTCTGAGTCACTGCTCTCATTACTTTCTCTGGGGGTAGAAAGTTAGTGCTGGTTTACACCAGCATCAAATTACATCTTCCTGCTATGCTGACCTTGCTGTTTTGGCTACTGACTCTTAATATAAAGCCAACATTCCTTCCTTGCTCTACTACTGCAGTGAGGAAGTCACCTGATGAGTGAATCCTCTTCATCCCATCACACTCAGATCTGAAGCTGAAAGGTAAATTTTCTGAGTAGCCCAATTGACTGCAATGGAATTATCTGTTGAGTGATGCAATACCCAGTCTGAGACAGGTTGGCAAAACGCAGTTTACAGCCTGAGATCATGGAATGAGATGACAGGAAAAGCACTTTAGTATTGCCAGATAGAATGAGGGCCTATCATAGAAATAGTCCTAGAAAAAGTTGGGTAAAAAAACCCCATTGAATCCTTTGGTTTGCAGCTTACATTGGCTATAGAAAGAACTATCAATCATCACATCAATTGAAAATAAGCTTCTTGCTGTCATTCTCTCTTGAAACAGCTGAAACCCAGAATAGCTCAAAATGACAGGAATCCTCACTAGATCTGAGATCAGATCTCTGTCAGGTACCAGTCACTTGGTACATAGGATTGAGTCTTATTTAGCCAGATCTGAGAGCAAAAAGACATCTTTCTATGTCACAGAATATCACCACTTTAGCAGATGCCACTGAATCTATTTCCTTCAAAGTAATGAAGTGAGATTGTTTATGTGAGTGTTTTCAAAGAGCTGAACCTGCAAGGTCCTGCTCACAGTTCAGGAAATGGCAGAATATAAATCTGTCCAAATTAACCAAGCTCCTACAAAATTCAATACTGGAACACAGCGACAGCAGCAACATCTTGTTCTTTTGGTGTAATGATTGTTGATGCTGGGATTTAGAAGGATTATGTTGATCTAGGAAAAAGTAGGGAATATTAATATACAAAATTGTTAAATGTCAAATCAAATCCTTTAATAACCTGTATGTCTGGTTGAGGATGGGAGTGCTTTCAAAACTAGCTACAAATATTCAAGAAATCCATTTGGCAAGTTCAAACAAATAGCCCAAATCAATTACACAAGCAGTATTCTTTAGGGGGCACATTTTCAGCATAGTCTGTGGAGAATTAAGCCCTCTGCTCCCATTATTGTTAATGGGATTGGCACACCCAATTCCTCATACACATGGCTGTGAGTTTAAAGCCAACAGATAAAATAAGACTTTGAAAGAACATTTATATATTGTCTAGTCTTTCCTGTATGGTGTAACGTCTGTGTTTGCTAAGATATCTCAGTCCACATGAGTAGAGCTCCCTGGCCCAACACAGACTCAAAGCTGAAACTGGAATGGATGGAAGAGTGCAGAAATCCTTCTTGACAGCTATGTGAGAGCTTCAGAGATAAATCCAGGTTAGGAATGAAGAACTGTACTTTGTAGGTATTGCTAAGTTTTAGCACTTACTCTCAAGCCTTTCCCAAAGAACAAAAATAACCCTGTCTGAAGTCTCATGTCCAAAAACAGAGAAGAACCCAAAAGGTAACAATTCCAGAGTAATAATTAGTGTACAGATGCTGTATAAGCTTTAAATCTTTGAATCAGAGGGAGTAGAAGCCAGTCAACTCATGTTCTAAGTAAATGTCCTAGTTACCACCTTCCTGTCTATTTTGAAATTGCTGGAAATAGCAGTTCCTTTCACTCTTTGTTTTTCTCTGACTTTGGATATTTCTTCCTAAATATCAGAATGTTGAATTAAAATTCAAAATCTGTTCTGATAAACTGTGGAAAAATAATAGGACAGTTGCAGTTAGTACTTGTCATTGCCTATTTTCCAAAGCACCAGTGTCACACACTGAGTCAAGAACCCCTGAAATCTTTCCACTGACTGTAGCTCACTCTCCGGTGCACCCCTTTCTATGGGCTAAAAACGCCTTTAAGTGTAGCTAGAGATACTTATCACAGCAATGCTTGGGCAAAGCTAAGAACTGAACTCTCGAAATTTGGTTTTAAAATAAGCAGATTTGGAATGCTCTCATCTGCCCCACTGCAATTACTTTTAAGAAGATGGATTAAATTCTCCTGACCAGAATCCAGTGATGTTTAGCAACAAAGTCACCAACAAAGTCACCATAACTCTCTATTACTTCCAGTTGCTGTGTGTTGGACAGCTGCGGTTCTTTGCACTAATACTGGTGTATTTATCTAGAGTTTTTCTCTGTAGGTGCACAATTGCTCAAGGCATAAAAAGGAATTATCTGTTTATAGATAATTATCTGTATCTAGAGGCTGGAGCCAGTGAACTTCAAAGTTAAGTGCTCTACACACAAAGGACTCCAGAAGTGCTCTGTGAACTTGGCAAAAGAGCCCTTCCAATTCCAACAGCAAAGTTTTGCTCCTGATATTCTGGCCAGCTCTCCTATGCTGAGTTTCCATGGATTTAGTTTACAACTGAATTCAGCCTCTGAATTACACACCCATGTAGTCCAGTGGACAGGGCACTAAGAGAACACTGGAAAACATAAGCGCTATTTCTGGCTTTAGAGTTTACTTGCTCTGTGCTGTTGTATTCCTTACTCTCTCCTCTTTCCACCTTAGGTGTGGTCTTCAGCAAAGATTTTCATTTTTTTGTAGCCAGGTGGGTGACATTGCTCCTGATTTTCCCTGGTGTTAACAGCAGACTGGGCCTTGACAAAAATGCTGTATGTAGACAGGAATTACTGAAGCAGCAGTGACTCCTTTCTGATGCATGAATTACTGCACTGAACACATCTTCTGGAGCTCATAATGATGGAAGGGAAGGCTAAAACAAGGATATCTTGGATATGGATCCAGAAGCACATACAGAAATTACTTAAATTCCACTAACCCTTGTACTTTGGTTCTGACTCAGAATGTTTAAGAGTAGGGTGTAAAACTAAGGACTGGTTCTACAGCTGGTGTAAATTGGCATCAATTCATTCACTTCAATCTGAAATGTGCTTCTTAAAGGTCACAATACCTGGAGAGTGTAAATAATTAGGTCTGCAGGTCAACAGAACCTGCCGGCTTGAATTAGGTGTTGGCCACTTGAGTTAAAGCCAAACATTGACTATTCATTGGAAAATGCTCTTCACAGTTACTGAGACATCAATGCAGGTAAATATTTTCTCTGCAAAGCCCTATCTGATGGTCACTCTTTACACTTTCCCAAGGAGCAAGTGTTAAATTCTTTTGTGAAGATCCTTCTTTGTTTACCAGGTTTTAGATTGGATTTACAGCAGTGAAATGCAGGAGGAGGAGCAATGGAAAGTTCTTTATGGAGCTCTGCAAGAAGTGTACCTACAATTCAGTGCAGACAGCATGATTTTAACCAGGAAAAAGCCCCATTCAGTGATCAATCAAGTTGGTTTTTTTTTTTTAGTTATTACTTTTTAATTTAATCAGACTTTTACATAATATATTCAGCTGGCATTTCACTTGCCTAGTGGAACATTCTTCATAAGCAATTTCCATAATGACAGCCTTGCAGAACATGGTGTGAATAAATTAAAGACAATGTGTAATAAAGTTTCATTATAATGAGATAGGTTATTTCAAATGTATATGAAAATCATATGAAAATCATTTATATAAGGTCCTAGAAATAAAAAACACTGGTATCCTGGATTTATAAGGCGAATTTTTGAAAGGGGAAAGAAAATGTGGGTGCAATATACACATATTTATTTATTTATAAAATATGCACTTATGGTAGCCACTTTGCTCCTTACTGTAAATACCTACTTGGCCTAACATTAACTGTTTATGGTCAGGAAGACATTGCTGCATTTTCCACATCTAAGTAGCCACTTCCCCTATGAAATGGCCTAAAATCTGTGCTGAAAATAATGTAGGAAGCAGATCCCAGGGTGTACCAGGGGTGCAGTGGAGTCTTGTAATCCAAGAGCTTCTGCTCAGTTTTAGAAGTGCAGGCGTAGTCCATGCTTCAAATTCCATTATCACCCTGCAGAAGCTGATTTCATGTGCAACCTCCAGCTGTATCAGCATTGATTCTGGTGTCCAGGGAGTACCTATCAATTATTCCAATTTTATTGGATCAATTACTGTTTTCCAAAAACTTCTCAGCAACCATCCTTAGTCTCACCACACAGCATTAACCAGCATTACTTTAAATCTCCACTGACTCTTATTAGTCTTACATTAGACTTTTCATTAGAATCTTCTGGACTGCCAGAACTCCCTCTGGGAGAAAAATTAAAGCCACAAATAGCATTATCAGATGAGTTGTGTGAGGCTTGGCTAATTCTGGTCAAGCAGCACACACATTATTTACACACTGCAGTTAATTACTCTTCATATAACTGTAGCATCATTTCATTCTGTCCAGAGCCCTCTTTGCCTCCAGATGGTAAGTCTTATCTATTACAACACTACAAAGTGTTTGAAGAAATGATGTAGCAGACTCAGAATTATTTTTTTTTAGAAAACAAATAAACTCTCATGACAGTTTGTAAATATTTATTGCTGTCTGTTTGCCTTCTTGTCCTAAAAAAAAAGTGTCCAAACTTCATACCCAGAGCAGTGAGAGATATATTTTTAAAACTGTTGAAAACTGTTATTCTAATGCCTTCATGCAAATCCCAAAGCCAAGGCATTATAAACACTAAGTATTAAGTGGGCTGGGAATACTGTTAATAGAAAGTATGTGCTGAAGAGAGGGTCTATTCTATAAAAATGTAAAGAGAATGTGATAAAGACTGTCAGAGTTAAAGTGTATTTGAAAGAAATGTTTAAAGCATTGGGACTAAACTCTTGCTACTGAAGATTTACATTTAACTCCCAGTGCTACTTGGGATTATATCAGCTGACGGATGTGCCCACTGTCTAAAAATAGGGAGAGAAATCCTGGAACAGCTGTCACAGGGAATTCTGCTTTCTAGAAGTGCTCTATTGTGACAGTCATTGTAAAGATAAGATTCCTTCCCAGAGAAAGAAAAAGAATTTCTGTGAGACAGCAAGTGTCAAAGAACAAGTGATACTCAAGACTATGTTCTCAAAAATCTTGCTTAGTAAAGCTCAGACCTGTACCTTTCAGAGCTGGTATAACTTCAGGTTTTCAGTGTCAACAAGATTTGTGAAGATGCCAAAGTGTGAGATCAGAATTGTATTACAGCAGGGAAAATCAATGTGCATTTCAGGACTGGGAAGGATTGTCTGGGAAACCCACTGGGCATTACAAGCTTTTGGAAATGGAGTTATTTCTATAGTTACTTTGGGTCGTGTTGCCATAAATGCCTAGTACTTACTTGAGTTGCTCTGAACACACAAAAAATATGGGATTCTCAAGGAATAGCAGGTAAGGACTAACAAGGGAATCTTGTTTATTAGCTGCCTTTCTCAGTTATGCTTTAATATAGACAGATTAGTGATATGCTGATTTCTAGTTTGTAATGACTTGATCTCAAGCCTTTGTCATTCTTACCTCCCCCACTTACAGTTTCTGCTGGTTTTAGACATTCACAGCCAAGAAATTACTTCAGCATGTGCTTGACTTCAAAAAGATTCCTCTTCTCTTAAAGACAGTAAGTATTTACATCCTTGAAATTATTCAGGTCCTGAAGTTTCAGCCCCTCTGAATTCAAGGGACAGGGATTTTGGTCTCCTCTGTGCTTCCATGGGATCCAAGCACAAAGGTCCCAGCTGGGTTGTCCTGTAGGTTCCAGTGCCAGCATCACGGATGGCAGCAACAGAAACTACAAGACCATGGCAGCCACTGATACTCCAGAGGGAAATTCTTCCTTGGTGGCATGTGATGAAAAGCCATGCCACGTGCCCCAACTATCACACAACTGGCCAGCCCCACTCTCCAGGGTAAAAGTGGTCCAGACTGAGAAGCTCTGGCAGAGCCATGCAGGGAAGTTTGCACAATGCTTACCCCACGATGTCTGATTCAAGCCACTATTAGTAATCATTCACTTTTATGAGCAGTAAATTAATCCATAAAATTTAATTAGAAAGAAATCTGTAAATGCATTTTTTAAATATGGCGTAAAATAGAAATGCCCATTAAAAGAGTGACAAGAACACTCACTTGGTGCTTTATTGGGGAGCCATGGAGGAGGGTTTCTTTGTTGTTATTGTTGTTCTGCAGTAAGTTTATAATAAGCATCAAGAAGCATTGTTTTGAAGGGGTGCATTATATAATCTCTGAAAAAGATCTCTGTCAGCTCAGTACTCAAAATTGCACATGCTATTAGCAGATAAAACAGTAGCACAACATAACTTTGTAAGAGTGGAGACCTCCCATATATTTGCCTAGAAGGGAATATTCTGCATTGACTAAGCCTTTTTCCTCCTGTGCTATACAATAATTATATTTCTAGAAGCATTTAGCCCCAAATATTAAGCATTCCTGCCAGTCTTTCCAAAAGCAGAGGGAGCAGTTGTTAATCTATAAATACTGCTGCACTCAGCAGAGGTGAGCGCTGCAAGAGCTGCTCTGCATTGATGCCAACCCTCTGCAAATCCCTGCTGGCAGAGAGGGAATAATTTGGGATTGTGTCGGAGTGGTGTAACGGAGTGCTGCTGTGACAAGGATGAAGCACGTCAAGAGACCTTTTTGGCCAACTTGCCACCCACCCCCAAATCACTGAACTTTGTATTGCTTGTTTGTACTGCTCAAGACGTTTGCAAAATAAACTTTTTCATAGATGATTTATATGCAGAGAAGCTAAAAACAAACTGACCTTTCTCACCCATCAAATAGTCCAAGCTTGTTCTTGTATCCGATTGCCTACTTAAACCATCTGAGATTGCTCTTTGTAACGCATAGATCTGCTTTTGTGTCTGTCCCCTTGCAGGAGTTCTGCGAGGGAAAGCAGTGAGGGGGTTTTGCAAGATGTTAGTCCATTTAGCAGATGGAGCTGCTGAGAAAAATCACCACCTATTTTTTCTGGAAAAACAATGTTACATAAGCACTTCTGTAACTTTTTCTGTTTCATAAGTAACCTGGCAAGTTGAGTAATTCCCATTCTGGGTATCATTCTAAAGAAATATTTCTAATAATCCTCTCTGTGTACAAAGCTGTATTGCCTCATCCTGGTTTGGCATTTAATCTACAACTTACTATTTTCAGAAAGGCTATTTCCCAATTCAAATAAAAACAACAATCTCACACTTATATAGTGCCTTTCTTCCCAGAAGATTCCAAAGAGCTCTGCAGAATTAAAACAAAACAGACATGTTGGACACAGGGTGGCTTCATTCATCACGGAACTGTGGCCAGCCCTGGAGTGAAGTGTGTTCAGCAGCAGCCCAGAGCAACACCACAGAGCAGTTTCCAATAGGGAGCATGCAGAGCCTGATTCTCTTTTTCCCTATCTTATTGCAGTTACTGGGGATTCTGTGCTGTTATTTGTGATTTATGCCTGATGTTAAGCATTCTAGGCTGTAGCCCAATAGAGAAAAGAAGAAAAACTCAGCCACCTGCTCCCTTTGCCATCCTGAGAGACAGGGATGTGACTGTGTTAAAAAACTGTAAGAGTTGGAAGAGGGGGAGAGCAGCAGTGACTCAATAGGCTCCTAGAAAAAAAAGGATGCAATGTAGATATCAGTGCCATGAAAATCCCATACAAAATAAAAATTCACCCAGCCTGCATCTTCTTTTCCAAACATCTGAAGGCCAGAAATGGGAAAGGTCTACTGATCCCAGGGCCAACACAGCAACTGCACAGCCTCATCTTCAGTTGGATCGGAAATCTCTGGGATAGTCCTTGAAAGCTCCTTGTTATGGGAGCAGCGTGGGAGTGCTTGGGAGGCAGCCACCCCTGATGTTCACCACAGGTTTCATGCAGCCTGCTGAGATTTTCCCTGAGCACCTGCAGAGCCAGCTGGAGCACCAGGAATTCCAGCTCTGGAACAGCCCTTTGTAACCTGGAGGGGAAGGTCCGTTTTCGCTCCTGCCCTGCACATACACACACACACACACACTTTTACCAACTTGATATGAAATATTGTGTGAAGTCTTTTTTTTCCAGGCTGTTTTTCTGCTGCCTCCAAGTGTCACAGCATAACTCAGTCAGGCTGTACCAGGATCTAGAGCTGGCCATATTATAATCTCATTTAAAGATACAAAGCGATAATTAGTGAACTCTGAATAACCATTCTGTATTATGATGTCTAATACTTGTCTTGGCTAATGCAAATACAGGGGAAAGGGTATAATCTTATTTATGTGTATCAATGTACTGAATATATGTCTTTACAAAACCCTGCAGTACTTTTGCCTACATAATTTAATCTGTGGCACCAAAATTGCACATTAACTGCTTATAATAAGTTGTGCCTTGATTAAAAAAAAAAAAAAAACCAAACTAAAGGAAGGGAAGCAAAGCACCAACCTTGTTAACCCTCTTACCAGCCTAATACTTCATTGAAAATCCCCTTGGTTGTAATGGATTTTTCTTTTTATACGTACTTTATACAGCATTGTATTAAAGTGGCTTTTTATAAACACAACACATGAGGTTAATAGCTGTAGCCTGGGTTAGGGGGGTTTTGTACCCTAAATCTCTACCAAGACTGTTATATAAATGCTACTATTCTAAAAATAACCCCCCAAATAATCAGGGAAATGTTACATTATCACTCCCCATATCAGGCTACTAATGATGGCAAACCAGGACAGGCTATTCATGGGTGAATAATACTCTTTTACAAAAAGAATCCATCCTTTCCTGCTCAGAACTACCTTCCTGAGTATAAGAAATCTTTGAAGGGCATCTTTAAATACACGCTGGTTGCATCAACAGGTCTTAAAAGCTTACACAATTACAAAAATTCACTGACTAAATGGGAATATCTGCTATTTTACAATAATGTCTGCACTATACTGTCTCCAGCAAAGGAAGGAAAGAGAGATCAGTATTTTTTTTTTTTTTCAGATTTTTAGGCCAGAAGATTATTAAAAATCTCATCTACTTTAAAACACAGTCCAAGTGACTGAAAAGGCATTAGCAGTATTTGTAGAAGCCTCAAGGATATTTTAGTGTTTCTGATGTAGAAGTCCTGGTGCATCCTTCAAGAGAAGCTGGTTACCCCTCCTGTCCCCCCCATCCCCATTTTATGGAAATTTGCTCGGGCACTGTTTTGTCAGGTACTTAGAGTAACTGTGAATGAAAAAAAATTTGTAATTTAAAGCTATAAAATCAAACATCATCAATTAGTGCACCTTGATCTACATTTCATCACTTGAACAGAGTGTGTTTGCCCCAGGCCTTGACCTTCAGGAAGTGCAAAGGAGAAACCAGAGGCTCCTTTTCTCTTCTGTGTGATCACTGTTGATCCAGAGGATCCCTCTCATGGTGGAGTGATGTGCTCTGGGCCAGGATGCTTTGCTGCTCCCTGACAGCAGGGTCTGTGCAACTCCTCTTCACTGTGAAAATGTTGCATTGCGCTGCATCCTACAGGGCAAAGCCAAGCGTTTCTCTGCTCTTGGTACAGCTTTTTTGAGGTGTCTACCCAGACCAGGATTTACCCAGAAAATTTACAGCTCACTGTAAATTTTTTGGGGGTCACACATTAGATTTTACTGGCTTGCAGCGAATTTTTGTGTGGATTCATAGGAACACATATTGTCACATGTACCCCACACTTTTGGGAATACATTGTGTCCTAGTTGCTTTTTAATAAATGAAGGATATGATTTCAATCCTTACACATGATGCAGTCTTTAGCACTTCTGAACTGCTAAAGTCACTCAGAGCCCTTGTAAATAAAGACTGTTGCAGTACACAAGTTTGCTGGAGTTTTGGAGACTCTGAAGAGTTCTGGTTTGTGTTGTTGATATCTGTCACAAGCTGCTTGATAACCTCTCTTCAGCATGGTGAAGTGGATATTTTCACTCCACAGTAGGATGTGGCTCAGTGGGAAGAGCTTCTCTTCTGGCCTTTTCTTGCTCTGTGACCTCTGACTAATAACAGCCTTTGGTATCTTAGTGAATCCTCTGCAAATGTCTCGAATTATGACTGCTCTATAATTACATGATCAGGAATTTGAAAAGTACTTCAAAACCTCCATGCAACTTCAACCAAAGATTTTCAGAGCTTTTCCCTACTACTTGACTTTGCATCTTTACCACTCAACATGGCACAAGTATTGAGAACAATGCATTCCACAGAGATAATTTAATTGTATCAGTTAGTGATCAACAGGCTCTGTGTTCAGTCCCACCAAAGATTCAAAGTCCCATTTGACTGAGCACTTTATGAAAACACAGTACCAGGCCTGACCATTTCAGATGAAAGAAGAGCTGCCCAAGGAAGCTTGTGGCAGAGATGAAAATTTAACTGAGCTCTCCCCAAAGCCCAGGATCCTATTTCTGATGGAAAAGTGTGTCCCTTTTGGTCAGTGCTGAGTCTGATAGCACAGACCCATCTGCACTGGGATCTAAGTGTCAGCTCCTAACTGCTCTGGGAACTGACACACCACAGCTGGTGATTTTCTCTTTTTTATGGGAAATAAATATTTTCAATGCTTGTGGATCTTTCCACAGACTGAGATAGCCTATCTAGACAGCTTTTATTCTAGCAGAAAATACTCTAGACACTTTCTTAATAATTTTAGCATTGCTCACTTGTTTTTCTTTTTTCTCTCTTCAATTCCTCTCTGTCATGAGAATAAAAAAGAAAAATTCCATTTGAAATGGAACATTTTCCTTAATCCTATAAAGAAAGAGTATAATTGATTCAACTATAAAATTTATAGGCATGGAATCAATGCTTATTATAGTCAAAACATGCCAGGTCACTTCTTTGTGGCTGCTTTAAAGCTGTTCCGTTAAGTGTAATGTTAAATGAAAGTGCTTTAGTCTAAACATGAAAAGGTTAGATTGTGTTACATCTGCACAGCTCTGTGTGCCTGTTAGGATCTGATTTCAGGGTTTCATGCAGAAGACCTTCCATTGTTTCCTTTGTACCTTCTCTCTGGGGTAAAACTAATTTTTGACAGTCACAGTAGTAGCTGCTCTAATGTAGATATTAATTTAATTTGGAGCCACATCAGTCCTTAAATAGTTCAGACTTTGCCTTTATGTTTTTGGGGTCTGGAAAACACTGAGAAATTGAGTATGAATGGGGCTTAATCACGGCATTGATGGCAAATCTTTTTAGTCTCTTAATTTTTCTGTTCTCAGACGTCTACCTTCAGGGCTAATTGAAAAGATTCAAGTGCTACACAGGCACAGTCACTCCTACAGCTCTACTCTTCTGGCCATTAAACATTTCTACACACTCTGCAATTAAGCTACTAAACTTTTCAGCAGATGTTTTTTCTTAGCTGTAAAGCGTTTCTAACTTTTCTGTTGGCACAGAGCGATGCCATCACAGAGATCTAATGGTGGAACATTTAGGGAGGGTATTTATTAGAGCTGGATCCAGTCAAACTGACTGGAGAACCTCAGATTGAGCAGATTTCCCATTTTCTAACTACTTTGTGATTTCATCTTCGTGGTGTGCCTGGTGTTGGTGCAGCACTTCTGAGACAAGGCAGTGTTCAGGCTTGGGGTGGCTCTGCCCTGATGCAGCAGCATCTTTAAATTTCAATGCCTGGGCCAAAGTTTGTCTTTAGCTGAACAGGTGTAATTCCCGTTGAACCAAGCAGGAATTCCACAGTTTTAAATAAAAACAGCTCTTGGCCCATTATCCACTTATATGCAATGTGCCCAGGGGCCAAGGTACACAGCACTGACAAGTGATCGGGGGTTCCTCAAGAGCTTGAAGTTTTACTACACAGGGCTCAAACAAAGCAATGTTTCAGACAGCAGGGAGCACATGCCAGTTTCATTTGTATGAATTTCGTCACTTAGAATAAAGGCCTTTAAAATCACCGTTCACTTTCCAAAAAAACACCCCCACCCCCCCAATTATAAATCCTGGCAGTGTAAAAGCCTAAATAAATACATACGTCAGCTGCCAGGATCCTGGATGTCAGTTTTCAAGGCATGCATTGCCCCAGACTAGCCTGTAAATAATTTTTATTTTTATTCATGACTTTAAAACCACATCACTAGTGGGCTGGACTTGTGGTTCTTCATTTGCATAGTATATGTTTTGACCTAAACGGAGTTAAATGCAGAGGGAGAAGAAATGAAGGTCAAATTTCATTAACAAAATAAAGCAGCTCATGTGAACTTGACGTCTAGTGATGGAAAAATATGCAACTGAACTGAGCCTTTCACTGGTTATTTAACCAAAACAAGGTCTCTGTAATGACAAACATTCCCATCTTCAACTGCATCACAGACACTAACAGAAAAACTTGGCACCTCTCATTGTATGGGAATATGAAGCAGAACTGGTGAGGACTTTTTCCTGCCATCCCCTTGCCAACTGTACATTCCATCTGACTGAGGATTACTGATAATTTTTGGCACCTTTGTGGCTACAGAGGGCTCTTCTGTACAGTATTTATTTATCCAGGACTTCAGGAATTTATTTTTAACAGAACTTTAAAAAATGCTGTAAACACAAAATATGCTAATTGTATTAACAAAAGGATTCCTACACCATAAGTTTACGTTTTTTTCCCCCCAAGCACACTTTGGGGCCAAGCTCCTCAGTTGGTGTAAGCTGGTAGAGCTGCTCTCACGTTGGTGGAGACCTTCCAAATTTAAAATGGTTGAGGATCTTTCCTAGTAAAGCAAAATGCTTATAAAAATCTGACTAAAAGGGAGTATTTAGCCATATATTCTTTCCTTAGCAGTACTACCAGGAGCCTTTAACAGCCATGTCTCTGCAGTTACCAACAGGATCTCATTTGCCAAGAGACACAGACCCCATCAGAGAGCACCAACACACTGAGGAGAGAAAAGAGGTGTATTATTCCCATTTTTTTTCCCATTTTACAGAAGAAAAACTGAGGCAGAAAAGCCTTAAGCGACTACCAAACTGGATATAACCGACTCCAGCAGAGCCCTGGGTCACCTTCATCAGGACATGTGGACATACCCAAAGAGATTGTCAGAAACCTCTGACAAAGCTGAGAACAGGCCTTTTGTGTCCCCATCCAGAGCATAGCTTGCTATTCCCTAAATGTCCTGGAAAATCTCAGAACTAGATTAGAAACTATTACTTTCACCACAAAAAATTCAATGACAACTTTTTGGTTTTCAGGGACAGAAAGCTAAAATGTTTTAGTTTTGAACAAAGTTCTTCCCCTCCACTTTTGGGTACTGAAATCCAAAGAATTTTTACAAGCAAACCTGATTTTTTCCTGGTTTTAATGCAAGGTTTTCTACCCAATCAAAGCCTCATTTTTTTTTAGAACCTGAACATTTTGAGATGCATTAGCACAAGGAATAATAGCTCAATTTTTTGACAAGACTGACTTTCCATTAAAAAAATCACAGCACAAGGGGCAATTTTCTACATTTTCTTCCTTTTCTTCTTCCTTATCCCTTTCAGGGACTCCTGAGCTACTTTTGCTGTCATTATAATGCCTGTGTGAAAATTCTGATGGTGCTTTAACAAATAATGCAGTAAAGAGGCTGAGAACTGTGCTCTGCCTCTCTGAGCACTCCCCTGGAACCCGGGACACAAACTGCTAACTTAGGAATCTAACTCATGTACCTGGCACAATTAAAGCTGGGCAGTGGAGCTGGCTTTGGATTAAACCTCCTGTGCTTGGTTTTCTGGCTAAGTCAGCATTGCCCTGCCTTGAATTAAGAGTACCTGCACAGACCCTGGCCAAAGCCAGACACAGTAACTCACTGAGCTCCAGCTCATGCCTCAGGGCTGAGCAGCACTGAGGAAGGCTCACAAGAAGATGGGGAGCTCTGAAGCAGGGACAGCATTATCTGACAAAAAAAAAAAAAAAAAAAAAAAAAAAATTATTTTTAAATGTAAAAGAAAATATCCATAAAGTAACGCAAAGAAATTAAACGTTCCCTTCGAGGGAAATTTTCTCTTTTAAAATTTATCCCTTTTTCTAATAAACCAGTAATTTATATAATCCATATAAAACCACTAACACTCTTTCTTCTATTTTTAAGTAACACTGGAGAGCTTTCCCAAGGCTTATTTTATTTTTATGAGAAGGATTAAAACTTGTGATGGTCCAGATCCTTCCACACTTCTATCTGCTGACAAGCACCACACTTCTGCCATAACCCCAGTGAGCAGCAGCTGTGGATGTGTTGTGTGGAATTTGCAGCACTCCACTGGCTGCAGTGGAGCAGTGCCAGGCTGACAGATTCACTGCTCTGAATGCAACACCATCTGATTTGGAGCTTGTTGAACAAGTCATAAATCAAGTGATCTTTATGTTTCTAGACAAACATTTCAGCGAAACAAGGATAAAGAGTCTCTATATGGAGCTATTTGTTCTATCCAGCCTCTTATCCAGCTTAATATTTTTGTTGCTTCACAACGAGCATATTGTGACTTGCCTGGGCTGCACAGGAGGATGCTTTATCCTTTCAAAGTAACTCCAGGCTGTATTCCTGTTTTTCACCCAGAAGAGGACCATGGGAAGAAACTACAGCTGAGCCACCATCCTTCCTTGGGCTCACTCTGCTGGGGATGCTGCTCCAACCCAGACCTAAAACATGCAGGAAGAATATTTTACTGTTACGTAAGTCACGGTGCTTTAGTTTTGGATCCAGTTTCATGCTAGACCTGGCACAGTACCTCAGATGGCATTGCAGACACAGCCTGAGGGGACACACACTCCTTTCACCACTCAAAGGAGCATGGGGTGAAGTCTACTCAGAGAAAATCCTGCCTGCTCTCTCATACCTCCCCTCTACCCCCTATTTCTCTCTCAAATAATTCAGATGTTTTAGCCCTTCCAGACAAAAACTGGAGCCTTAAATTAAAATGTCATCTGTTAGTAAAGAAACTAAGCTATGTTTTTCATTCCTGAGAAAGGACTCACTTATGCTTATAAGTTGCTAGTGATTAAGCAACTGGTATATTTTCACACTCATTAAAAGAAACATGGTGTGTTCGCCTTTCTAAGAAAAGGCATCTTGTTTGTAATACTGTAATACATTGGGAACACCTTCTAATTGGCTTCTAGTGCCCCTTGCCAAAATTCAGACACAAGTTTGTTTATTTACACAAGGAAAAAAATAAAACATTGTATAATTAGTCAAGTAATGGACTCCTAAATCCAGAAACTCAGAGGTATGCAAAACTGACAAACTTTTAAAGATTCCATTTTGGTTTATGAAACATCTCAATAGGTAGCTCAGACTGCATCATGTCTATTGTAGCAATGTGCTGCTCAATGTGGTGTTTGTGTCGAGATGGAAAACTTTGACATGTTTGATTTTTATGCAAGTCAATTAACCTGTTTTTTAAAACTGTAAGGGCATGCTTTGCAAATAAGATTACTTACTATAAATTATGAGAACATAGGGCTCCATTCAGACAAAAATGTTACACACCCCTTACACATGCATAAGTCTGCAGAATACAGTTCTGCACCCTGACAACTTATTCAGCTAGGGGTAGGAGCTTATTTTGGTCTATTCCATGGGGGCTTTCCTAAAAAGATATGAACAAAAGGGGATAGAGACTTAATTAGAATGTCTCTCTACACCCCACCTTCCTTTGCACCACCCAGGCAATTCCAACAGGCCAAAACATCTCCTTATGTGGTGAGGGAAGAATTCCTTTTTTCAGTTAAGTCAGCCCAGAGCAGAATTAGCAATGGTATCTCCCCCTAACCACAGCACAGACAGACATTTGGCCATTCCCACCTGTGAGTTCTGCTCTCACACTCAGGCACGCTCTATTGACTGCAGGGCTGTCCATCTGTTCATACAGCCTTCATTGTGCTTGGCTCAGCTGAGACCCTCACTCCAGAGCTTCAGGGTGAGGCTGTCCTGGAAGAAATGACACAGAACATCAGAGCTGACACACCACCAGCACAAATGAAGATGGCAGGGGCATTTCAGAGAGCACAAATAATTTCCCTTTCATGCAACAGACATTTGGTCAAGACTTCTTGCTTCCAAAAAGCAGATCCTTCGATGGGTGCATGAGAAATGCAGGATGTCTGGCACACAAAATCCAGCCTAAAGAGCTGCAGAGATGTACTTGGGACTTGGAGGCAATGGCAGTGCCAACACACACACAAAGTAAATCCAGAGACAAGTATGAGTCAGAGAAAGAAAAACTGTGGAATTTTATCCAGGTCCTTTCCACTTTTACACATGCAGAGAAACTTTACCTAAGCAAACCATCCCATTGATTACATATGTGAGCAAGAATTGCTCACATGAAGAAAAGTCACTGGATCTGGTCCCTGCCTTATGCATATTGTGATATAAAGCCAATTCTTACTAAGTCCAAGACTTGTTAGGTTAAAGCACAAGAGACCACAACAGAGCATTCTGTCTGCATTGCCAGCTTCAGTCTAGGTAATGAAGTAATTCTTATTTGAGCATGACATTAGATTGTTGGTTCTGATTTGAAGCTTGCAGCAGAGATAGTCTGCATTGCAGATTACGCATTTCTTGAGATGTCTTTTACTTAGACAAAAAAGTTAAAACAAGGAGAGATGACTGAGATTAAGGCACAAGCTGCTTTCCTTGTCCCCCAGCCATATTCTGGACAACCTCTCCTACAGACTATTTGCTATCAGAACTAACTTTCAGCTTGGAGCAGCAAACTCATACTCAAGGAAAATAGTTACAGATGTGCAGAGAAACAAGTGCACAGACACATTCAGAAAAGGCATTTCAGGTAGAAGACCTTCAGGGTAAGATTCTCATCATTGTGTTCAGAATAAGGGAAGATGTCAGTGTGACCAGAAATCAGCCACACCATTTACTAGAATGGACCTGGCATGTGTGGAAAGACACCTCCCATTGCTCAGGAGAACCAGTGTGGCTTCGTGTCCCCCAGCAACCTCACAACGTCGGGTCAGCAGTTGTTCCTGGCAAAACACAGCTGTGGAAAGGCTGTAACAGAATCAGGGACTCATCACTACCAGTATGGGTTGCTATGGATACCACTGAAGAAAAGCAAAATAATTTGAAAAGGAAATAAAAGATTCTTTTCCACCAACAGTGACAGACACTCCAATAGGTTAGTGATCCTGGTGGAATGCTAATCAACCGCACACAGAAAGACTTGGAAGTTATGCAACATTTAATATTTCTAATGAAGGAGTGTGGAAGGGAATTTGTGTAATACTGGCCATGCACACAGAATTTATCCAATACTTAGTACTCAAACACAGGCATCACACATCAGTGCCACAGGTAAGTTGTCATTTTTGTCTTGCAAGTCTTTCCTCTCAAGATCACAGCTCCAAGCCATGGCCACCTGAAGAGTCCATCGACACATTCCTGCTGAGCCAAGTATTTAAATGGAGATGGATTCCTTGCTGGGATAAAACCACCCAGCTCACCTGACATCAGCACAGCCATGCTGATTTACTGCAGCCATGGATCTGGCATCTGATTTGAGCTCTGAGACAATCTAAATTTTCCATTCCTTACAGCTCTGGTGAATAATTTAAATATATGCTCTGAGCTCACCAAAAATAATACATTTTCAAAATTTTTGGTGAGCTGAAAAATAAGAAATATTGGCTCACAATCACATGAAATACTCTGTTCCATCTTACTACGTATAACTTTGATTGAAATGTGATTTCAGTTTATGCAGGCTAAGGAGGAATGGATTTTTGTAACAGAACTGAATGAGGACTTCTAAAATGAAAAATCCACTAAGTAAAAAACCCAACAGGTATTACTCTGAAAAGATCAGAACAAAATATTTTATTAAAAGAAAATAGTTTATTATTTTCAAAGCTCAAAGTGGCCAGATTTTTCAGCTGATAGGAATCTATAAAATACTACGCGGCCAACAAGTCACCATTTTTGCCCCAGGAAAACTGCTAAAATATTTTCATCAGCTGTACCAGTAGATAAATTTATTGAACTTAGTAAGACAATTTGCATAGGCAGGGCCAGGAGCATTTACTCTTTTACAGAACCTAAACTATTTTGAGCAATTTACAGCAGAAACACTCATATGAATCCAAAATACTAAGAAGAGAGACAAGGGTTACAGAATAAACTATATAGAATTGCTCAGTAAGAATGGAAGGCATACTTTGAAATAAATAACATATTTGACTCACACATTTCAAGTGGCATGGCAGAAATGATGCTCAAGAGCATCTGAGAAAGGAAGAGATTTGGGGATGATTTGTAATGGCGCTATTTAATACAGTAAAGCTACTCATGATTCAGATCTATCTTTCAGTGCTACAGCAATTTTTTAAACATATTTTGTTTTCAATTGAAATTAGGGGAGTTGGACCATGCTGTTTGTATGGTGGACTGTATTAAACTCTATGCTCTCCCAGTTATGAACATTAAAGTCCATGTTTTGCTCTGTTTTTACAGAAAGTGAAAGAAATTCTACAAAGCCTAACTTTCAAGACAAAATGTGCAATTTCACAGAACACCTACTATTTGATAAAAAAATATTTTAATCACAATATTAGGACAACCTTCAGGGAAAATATAACAGGCAAAGAGAAAATTCAGTGACAAGTAATCACTGTACCAAAGACAGAAATATTCTAGGCAATAAGAAATAGGAAAAAGGATCTCTGAAAATACTTCATATTTTTAAAAGCAGATGAAGATCTTTGGCATAAAATAACTGTATTGAAGTCAATATGTTTATCCATGACATCTGCAGTGGCTGATGTAGAGCTGAAATAAAGGAGGGAGAGGACTCAGCCACTCCTTCAGCAGGAAGGACAGCATCACCCACGCTGGTGGAAGGCAGGAGGAGGGAAAAAATTGGAAAGAGGGTAATGCTGCTGTAGCTCTTCCTCCCCCATCCTCCCTTTGCCCCTACAAATCCAGAAGATATGGCTTAGAATCTAATTATTTTGCTTTAGGATTTCTCTTGTCTGTGAGAAACTCCAAGTCTCCCTTTCCTTTTCTCATTACTTTAGAGTGAGAAGATTTGGAAATGGAGTTTTCTGCAGCACCTACAAATGTTATATACCTAATGACCCATTTTTAATTTTCTATTCTTTTGAACACAAAAAACACAAACTAAACCAAAAAACCTATAACCAATTACAACATTCACCGTATCAGATTGAATCTTGTATGTAGCAGTAAAGCTACATCTGCTGTTTTTCACAGTGTGCTGTATTATTGTTGTCTCCTATTGAAAGCAATGAATTTCAGCATCGAAAAACTCAAAGCAAAGGTTTTTCCTGCCATAGATGTAATTTTATTGAATAAGATAGTCCAATCTCAGGCACCCAGGACTGAAATTGTTAACCTTAAAGTTTGTTGGCATCTCTCAGAAGCTTAGGAGTAAGAGGAATCTAGTCTGCCTAGTCTGAAAAGTTTCTTTCAAATTGCTTTAAATATTTTGTGGATGATTACAGTCTGAACATTTGACTACATGCCACTTCATTAGACTTACTCATTTTTTTGTTCTTACCATAGATGGGAAATTAAAAGTGATCTCTGATATTTGATTTCCCATAAGATATGAGAGATATTCAGGGCAGTGTCTGGAAAAAAATTAGGATAATAAGGTGTATAAATCTCTGCTTCATTTGAAACAACGCATAAAAGCCAACCCCACATTAATTTTTTTGCTGAAAGAACTTCAATAAGTTTTAAAGTAAGTGTTTCATTTACTGCCACATGCCACACATACATGGCAAACAGTTTATACAAACCACAACACTCAGCTGTTCCTGGTTAGGTAGAACAGCCCTCCCCTGAACACCCAAGCTGCTCCCGGTTCCCTCGGGACTCCAGTACAGGGTGCTGATGGTTTCAGCTGGTCCAAGAGAGAACTTCTGGACACGTGGGGTGAGCAGTCAGTCCTTCTGAGGATGTGCTTGTGAAGCCTCAGCTGAGTTGTGCTCAAGGTTTTGCTGGCTCAGAGCAGAATGCTAGGCACTTCTGAAGACAGCCTAAGTACAGCATAACTATTCCCAACCTGGTGGTCCAGGCTTAATGCCTTCTTCGTGTAATGCTCAGGGGGCTTTATTAGACTTCCCAGCTCAGCAGAAACTCCACTGTGCACACACACAACGGTGCTGGCTTTGTGTGGCCAGGTTTGGGCAGTGGTGGAGGGCTACAGGGATGCCTCCACTGCAAAGCTTCCCCCATGTCCCACAGAGCCAATTCCAGCCGGCTCCACGAGGGACCAAGGCCCATCAGCCATGATGGGAGAGCCTCTGGGCTGAGGTGTTTAGAAATGGAAACAAAAAATCCAGATACTTCAGCCAGAGAGGATGAGACTACTGGAGAGAAACAACCCTGCAGACACCCAGGTCAGTGCAGCAGGAGGGGCAGGAGGTGCTCCAGGCACCTCCAGAAGCAGAGATTCCCCTGCAGCCCCTGGTGAAGCCCATGGTCAGGAAGGCTGTCCCTGGGTCCCCGTGGAGCAGACATTCACCTGCAGCCCTGGAGGAGCCCATGCCAAGCTGCCCTGTGGGAAGCCCATGCTGGAGCTGGCAGGACCTGCGGCCCCATGGAGAGAGGAGCCCACCCTGGAGCAGGGAGTGTGGGGAATTCTCTGGCTGTGCAGGGAGGAACAGCAGAATGATGCGTGATGATCTGACCCCAGCCCCCATTTCCAAGCCTCTGTGCTGCTGGTGGGGAGCAAGCAGAGAAAATCAGGAGTTCATTTAAGCCTCGAAAGAAGGGAGGGGCGGAGGGGAGGTGTTTTAAGATTTGGTTTTGTTTCTCGGTACTCTGATTTGATTTGTAATAAATAAATTTCCCCAAGCTAAGTCTGTTTTGCCTGTTATGGTAATTGGTGAGTGATTTCTCACTGCCTTTATTTTGATCCAAGAAGCTCTTGTTATATTTTCTCCCCCATCCAGCAGCATTGGTGGGCACATGGAGTTCTGCCAGCATCAACCCACCACAGAACTAGAGAATTGCTGGGTGAAAAGGGCCCTTCACACCCCCATGGAGCCAGGAGCAGATACAATGAGAAAGATGAGAGATACGTGGGTATTTCTAAGGCCAGGAGATCTAGCACTGAGCATAATCAAAGCATTGGTTCTAACTCAGGTTTTAATTACAAGAGCTTCAAGGTTCAGGTCAATGACCTCATTTACTGTACAAGTATTACCTACAAAACAAAACTTTACCCACTTATTCCAAAAGGGTGTGATGAACTTGGAAGTCTATCCGATTTTAAAAGGTAGTATTTCAGCTTGTCTCACCGGGCTATAAAATCTCTCTAGTAATTTATGCATGTTTACAATATTATCTATGAAATATTATTCAACATTCTGTTGCTGTGTGAAAGAAATGGAATGTCCTTGGAGGAACAAATCCATGCAAAAGGCAAAATAGACCTGGCTAGATATGTAGTGTCTAAATGTCCAAAGCAAAGTAGGAGAGGTGGTGAGGGAAAATTATTTTCTGTGTGTTTTTCATTTCCAGACAATATTATGAAGTGCCTGGAATACCAGGTTCATTCTAAAGACAGAGGACATTTTAAAGATTCATTTTAAAACACAGGAGTGATGTTTACACTGGCCCTTATATAAATATGTATTGGTTTTATGTACTTCTTTTTCCTAATACTTCAAGTTAAACTCAGCTTATTTATTGCTGAGAAAGGTACTGGATTATTTTTTTATTGCACAGGTACAACACTGCAGCCTGGCAAGGATATTCTGAAATTTTTCAGAGAAAAATGTGATCGGAGGTGCATGATTGGGAATCCTGTGGAAGGGTAAATTCTAACCTGAGCCCTGGAAAGTTGCACTGCTGTAAATAAGCTATTTGCACCGGTAGGTGTAAGATGCACTTATTATGAAGTTATTTGCCCCACCCAGTGCAGGAAGCACTTCAATTAATACAGCAGTACCTGGCCCTTCTGTTTGCTCCATCTTCCTCTGGACATAGTTTTGCATCCGAGCCAGGTAGTGAGTTAACAGGTGTAGGCCAAAAATAAAGATATTACTATAGCAGAAGGAAAATGCTATTAAGGTTGTATCAATACAAGAGGCTTGTGGTTATATTCTCCTAATTTAACCCTTCCCCTGCAAAACAAAAAACACCCAACAGTTTACTCTTCACAATCACAATCCCAATCACAAACTGCTAAGATGCTAACCACAGACACAGATCAAACATCCTCATTCCTGTTTCATTTTGCACTTTGGATTGAGAATCCCTGCAAGCATGACAGTTCTAGTGGTGCCTTTGTGATCTGGATCCTGCTTGGTAGGATCTATGCAGAGACCAACAACTCATTCTACAGAGCCCACTCTGCAGGCATCAGATGACTGTGGCTTTCAGTTACTACCTCTGGATCAGAGCCAGAAGCCTAGTGGTGAAAAGCTCTTTATACCATTACCAATCCCTCGAGCCACCCAGTCCTTCTCCATTGCATACAGGTTTTTAGTGTTGTGCCTTAAGATCTGTTCTAGTTCTGAGTAACATTCTTTGTGGTGGGAGCCTTACCACTCCCCCTCTCATGAGGGAAAAAAAACAACGAGGAGGGAGTGTGAAACCTATTTTCAAATTCTGTTAGGATTATCTGATGCAGCAACTACTCTGGGATTCTCCACGGGAGAGACCTGAGTGCTGGGTGACGTCTGTCTTGAGTGAGGAGAAGACTCCAGACCAGTCAGTGCCAGGATCTGTGTGCCTTCAGTCAGTGCCACTGTCATCAGCTGGGCTCTGGGACAGGAGCACCCACACATAGCCAGAAGCCCCCACAGGGATGGCTCCAAAGCTTTCCAGGACATCTACAGGCTGACAGGGCCTTGGTGCATGCAAGTTGGTCTGGCACTGAGTACTGGCTCAGAATGATGCTCGAAGGCAGCATGCATATACCCCCAGAGAGGGCAGAACTACAACCACTGAGCGCATATACCCCCAGAGAGGGCAGAACTACAACCACTGAGCTCCCAGAGCATCTGCTCTCAGCTGCTTTCCATCTAAGCCGTCCACCAACAGAGTCAGAGGCTAGATTGTGGCATCTCTGCACGCCTGTCCCGCCGTTCAGCAGGGGAAAGCGTGACTCACTGTGACGTTACACCCGTGCAGATTTCTCTGCAGGAGCTTTTCTCCCAGACTCTTCAGAAGCACATCACACAGAGCAGCTGCTTTCCCCACAGGGAACAAGCTGCAGGGGACTTAACAGTAATACACTGGTACCCAGGCTTCACGAAGAGGGCTGTAAGCTGCTGATCCTGCAATAACACCTCTAAGGATTTAGAGTCTTTAATGTTGATTGCTGAATATTTCTGTTCCCGTCTGAACCATTCCAACAGTTGTTTCAAGTGAATGTATTCATTCCCTTCCTTTTAACCATTGGAGCTTCTTGCTTGGTCTGGGAGTAGGGAAGAGGGAATGAAAAGGTCTCTTCAAATTTGCTGGAGCTGCTCTCTTAAAAGAGAGCATTGACATAGATCCTGCAACTCCCACGTGCAGCAAGGCTCCCACAGGACCTGCAGGGCACAGAGAGACTGCAGGATCCTTGTGGGCACTCCAGGAAGAGTGTGGCTGTTCTCCTCCCCGCTGGATGAGAGTATCGTATCTATTCCTAGCATGGATCTACCAGGTGGCAACATTCTCCTGCCAGCATACCTTTGGTTTGGCTCACCTTGAAAGCTATGATGTTATATTATATGATGATGTCATTATACTTATTTCAACTTTCAATGAAGATTCCTGGCAAATCTCCAAGCTGGAATATCTTCTCTTTAATGTGTCCAAGATCCAGCCGACGTGGTGCAGATTACGTTTATATAACACAGCCCAGTGAGGTGAATTGCTGGGAATTTTTTTCAAGGTGTTGATGTTACTAAATTAAGATTATTTCTCTATTAAAACCATGGAAGAGGAAAAGTCCAGTGTTTACCCAAATACTACTGCTCTAATTTCTAGCTGTGGTTATTTTGGTGATGACTCCACAGTGCCCTTGTGCAATCTCAAGAACTCATCTTTGTGGTGGTATTTTGAAAATGATAAAAGTAATCAAATATATTTTTCAATTAAGTATGTATGTGAGGACACAACAACTTAATGTGTAATGTTTCCTAGTTGGCTCATTTTCTTCACACTATCTGAACTAATTTTGAATTAGTTCATTTGGACAAATTACTCTGGTACATTTTTGTCCTTTTATCCACTGTGTTCCTCTTAGCACTTTCAAATTAGCCATCATCACGACTTTGGTTAAAAGGCACAGTTTTTTCCCTGATAATCATTGATAAGCATTGGAGAATGATACATAGAATACTGCTCTATACTGACAAAAACAATGGCTTGGATGCTAAATGCAATATCATAGAGGAACCTCCCTTGAACACTAGGCCTTAACTTTACTAGATTGTGAATAAACACGTGGTGTGAGAGAACAGATTATTCTGATAAAGACTGACTACAGTGGCAAAGAAGATGAAGTCCTGTGTTCCTCACAAGGACCTGCAGCACACAGGTTAAATGACTCAGCTGAGCCTATGGTGGACACAGAAATGAATTCCCATTATTAGCTTTAAGACACTAAAATTGCAAAAGAAGAAATTGCAGAGTAACTAAAAGCAAACTTTAAACTCTTCCCTTATTTCTTCCCTACAGTGGTCTTTTGTGCAGTTTTATGATGCCACTACAAAGATCAGCAAAGAAAAACTGGCTGTGTTATGAATTGATTTCTATTTAAAAGAGCTATAATTCAATTTTGCTACACAAACATATTACAAAATCTAATATTAAATAGATTTGCATAGAAACAGTCATTTGTTTGGCTTGAAACACTTCCACTATAAGCCAAACATTTCAACACTATGGCAGGAGAACCAGAAAGTGGACCTGACTAGAAACAACAGTGAAAACTCCTAGTTTATTTTTAATCTACCAGCTGACAAAATTTAGCTATTTATTTAAAAAAAAAAAAAAAAAAAAAAAAAGAGCCCTATGGATGGTGAGGCTTGATTTTTTAAAACCTGAAATATTCTCATAAATTTATTAATAGGATGTTATTGGTTGAGAAAGCATATATGTACACATGACCCTCTGATGACAATGACCCTCGGATTAAAATTAAGATAGATATGATGATAGATATTTAGACTACATTAACAGAACACTTCTTTCACACTCACATAACAGTCACCAATATACACTCAGCTCTGCACACATAAATTTTTTTAAATCTTGAAGCCAGCAGTCAGAGGTGGTTTCCAGACGAAGTCCCTGTTTGCCTCATTGCTGGGATCACAGACTGATAAATCACTGGGTGAGCCTCCTTGCTAAGTAGTGGGAATATTACTTTAGCAAAGTTTGCTAATGGAGCAAAGGACCTTGTATTGTAATCCAGTGACATTTTCAACCTTCGGAGAACTTTTGTTGACATTCCCAAGTCCCTGGCTGCCATCCCAGCATGAAATAGTTTCTGTTCACATAATTCTCGTGTTTACCAGTCATGAAAAACTCTTGCTTTTTTTTTTAAATAAACTTTTTTTTTTTTTTTTTTTTTTGCAAGTAAAACTCTGTCTAAAAAAATATTGGCCCCAGGCATACAAGGTTTTGCATAAATTCATATGTGATGAATGGCTGATTTTAATGTTATTTGGGTATTTGTCAGAACCTAACAAATATACATGGTAATGGTGGTTCATAAACTTAAACATCTCAATATACCCTTTCTTCTGGAAATAAATTACGTTTGTTTGTCCTGCCTGGAGTCCTAAGGTAGCCGACATTAGGAATATTTTAAATGTGATCATCCATCCAGCATGTCTTTCAGGCGCCACGAAGATTAAATGAAAGAATCATAAGATGAAGGTCTTTAACTTTTAATCCTTTTACAATGAACCCTTAGATAGACATGGGGGCAGGGTGCCTTCTATGTGAGTAATAATGCCTCTGTTCCTCTTCACTAGGTTAATGAATACCCTAAATGTCCCAAGATCTGATTTTCTACCCCCCTCCCAAAACTATTGAAATTAGAGCAAAGAGACGGGCGGTGAAACGCACCGAGAGACTGAGCGAGGGAATGAATATGCATTCGGAGATACCGAACTAAGCGTTAGAGAAAGCAGGGCTGGCTCGTCTCAATGAACGACCCACGGGTTCAAAATGATTAGCATAGATTCCCTCCGAGTTTTGGAGGCGAAATTAAAAAACCCGAGGTTTTTTGGCTCCAAGATAAATAAGGAAAAAGTTTTCTGCACTGTCAGGGAGCCTTTGAAGAACACGTGGAGAGTTTGTTTTCGCAGTTGGTATCTATGAGATACGAATTGTCGGCTCTCCCAGCACGTAACACATCGCTAATTGGGCCGGGTCCCGACGGAGCCGCGGGACAGTTGCGGGTCCCGCGGGCCGGGCCGGGCCGTTCGGCAGCACCGACGGTGGCGAGGAGCGGGAGGGGGCGGCCCCCGGGGGCGGGCCGGGAGGGGGCGGCGGCGGGGCTCGGGCACCCCGCGGCAGCAGGGGCGGCACAGCGGCTGCTCCCCGGCTGCGGAGCTCGCTGTTCCGCGGCTGCGGGGCACGGTGTTCCCCGGGCTGCCTGGAGAGAGGAGGCTCGAGGGATGGGGTGCAGTCCCCGAGACCCGCAGCCCCGGCCAGCCCGTCAGGGTGGCGATGGCCCGGCGCTGGCGGGAGCCCAAAGAGTTAAACCGGGCTGGGCCGGGCGGTGTGCGGGGCTGTCACAGGATCAGGCTAATAACGTGTCTGCGCTGAAACCCCCCAAAGCCCAGGGGTCAAGTTTCAGCAGTGTCCCACCACAATGGTAGGTGTGAAAGACACGTGTCCCGTTGTAAATGAAATGTCAAGCGGTTAAAAGAAAAATCCCGGAGCAGCTGCCACTGAGCTCGCCGGGGCTGCGCGGCCGCGGGAGCGGCTCCGCGGGGCACAGCGCAGCGCGGAGCGGGCGGACCCCCCCCGCCGGCCGCCCCTCATCCTGCGAGGCCACAGCCCGCGGCACTCCGGCCATGTAGGTGCTGCAGAGCCCCTCTAACAGAGTCGTGAGCAGGTTCCCACCTCCCCCTGCCACCACGAAACGTCCTGCTGAGCGTGGAAAACGAGGAGGAGAGAGAAGAAAGCCCCCCCGACGGCGGCCAAACCAAAAAGCAAACAGAATCCAAACGGCTCGTGTTTTAGTGGTTGACTTTAATTCTGCACTGCACTTTTACTACAAGGATATAAAGAATAAATAGCAGATACTCTTCATTTACATAGGATTAAGTCATTCAAACTGTTCTCTCTATTTACAATAACATTGTGCTCTAGGCATTTATTCATTTTTATTTTAAATCTAAAGTCCGTAAGAAAAAAAAAAAAAAAAACCAAAACAAAAAAAAAACCACAAACCCAAACCCTCACACACACGCTTTCCGAATAATGGAAAATAGCTTTAAACGTTTTCTTATCAAAAAGCTTGGTTTATATTTTTAATCCTTTTATTAAAAAAAAAAAAAAACACCAAAAAAACAAACCTCCTTCGCCAAAGCGAAGCAACTTCTCTCGGGAATATAAATACAAAAAAAAAAAAAAAAAATTAGCAACGATCAGGGTAATAGTCTTGAAAATACAGTAGACGCTGATTATTTCACGTATAATACTGACCTTTTAATAGTATATTAAACCGGTGCCATATATACACACAATATACATTCTCCTACACGTTACAGTGCATTACAACGTTAACCAGAAAGCAAATGTCTTTTATTTCTGTTGCAGCAAAGGTCCACGTGAGTCCGCTGGAGAAGGGGCGCGAAGGGAAGTGCCAGCCCTAGCAGGAGCACTTACACTCCGAAATGATGGGGTACTGGATGGGTATCCATGTGCATCTCTGCCCGCCCCGGCGCTGGCACCTCCACCTCAGGATCGTTAAATGCACGGACTTGGCAGGTTTGCAAACCATGCCTTCGGGGACTGAACAAGACCTTTTACTGTAGCAGCTGCCCACTTTGACATACCGGGGCCAAAAGCGGCTGCCGAGATCGTTCCACGTGTATAGGACCGGGCAGAAGGTCTGGGACCAAAGCCACATCTGCAGCTTCCTGCGCAGCTTCTTGCTCAGCCTGTGCTTCTTGCCCGGCTGCAGCCCGTCGTAGAACTCCAGCCCTTTGATTTCGCTGGGCATCGCTCCCGAGGGTCTCTGCCTGAGCAGCAAGTCCAGCTCGGCTAGATCGTCCACTCCGAGCCGGTCCTCGGGCAAGGAAACAGCCATAAAGTTGGGGTCGAAGTGTCCGCCCATGAGGTTCCTTAGCAAGGTCTCGTTAAGATCCTTCTCCTTGGGGTCAAAGATAGGGTCCGGGTGCTCGATTAGATCCACCAAGGGCAAATTGTCGCTGGGAGCCGGACGGATGTGCAGATAGTGCTGGCAGGCGCCCTGCTCTAGCCGGAGACCCAGCAGAACCACCAAGGCGTATATAGTCACAAGGCACTGGGAATGATCCATCCTTGGGAGACCGGTGGGGGGGGGGGGAGGGAAAGGGGGACTGGATTCACCAAACAGCAAGGGAAGAAGGTGCAAGCAAATACATCAGAAAACTTGTACGAGGATATCCAAAATAACTCGTCTTTGAGGGGGATCACCTTCACTCGCCGCACCACCAGCAAAGACAGCCCCCTGATAAGCCCGGAGAACAAGCCCCCTGCAAACACTCTTTCTTGCAGGCTTCTCTATAAAATTTTTCCTGGTGGAGCCGCTCCAAAAATTTTGCTGCTGCTGCTGCTGCTTCTTCTCGCCCTTCCCAGGAACGGGAGATGCCTCTTTTTGTTGCGAATCCTGCTTGCTGCTGCCGCTCCTCGTTGTCTGCCCGTGCGTGTGGAAGAAGTTGCTGCCGATTCTTCCTCCCCGCTCCTCTCTGCCGTTTGCAAAGCAGCCTCCTCAGCAGCAACAGCAGCCACGCACGTTGGCACCAGTTTGTCTGCTTTGCAAGGACCCAAAGCCTTTAAATTTCCTGCACTTTCAGCTTCATCTCCATGGAAACCACAGACTCTCTCCTAACCCACCCCACCCCCCTTAAAAAAAACCTACACACACAACACAACCCCCACTCCCACAAAAGTCCAGGAGAGCGCGGCTTCCCCCTTCCCACCGGCAGGCACCCTCTGCTGGGGAAGGCTGAGGCGGGAGCCGCCGCCTCCCCCCGCCCTCCGCACGCCGCCGCTCACGCGAGCCGCTGCGCCCCGGGAGATGCTGCCCTGCCCGGGGCAGCCGCCGGCAGCTCCGCCCGGCCGGGCGCCCGCTGCTCGGGCCGCCGTCGCCGGCTCCGGGCCCGGCCTCGCCCCGCCGCTGTCCCCGTGGGCGCGGAGCGCGGCCTCTCCCGCCCGCCCGGCGCAGGAGGGCGGCCCGGCCGCCCGCGGAGGGCAGCGGCTCTCCCGGCGCTCCGCGGGCTGCCCGCTCCCTCCCGGCCCGGCCTGCGCCGCGCGGCCGCCGGGGGCCGCCAGCCCAGGCGCGCACATGGGCGCGGGGCGCGCTGCCCGCCCGCGGGGCCGCTGCGGACGCTCTGCCCGCGGCCCCGGCGGCGCCGGGCGCCTTCCCGGGCGGAGCGAGCCCTCTGCTGGCGGCGCCGCGCCGGGCCGGGGGCTGCCCGCGGGCGGGCCGGGGGCTGCCCGCGGGCGGGCCGGGGGCCACCGGGACAGCGCGGAGCGGCGGGATGCCCTCGGCGCCGGAGAAAGTCGGGAAGAGCCTCCCGCGCCGCGCATGTGAGCGCGGGCAGCGGCGGGCAGAGCACCGAGGCTGCTGCGGGTGGGAGGAGGCGGCTCCCGCGGACTCCGCGCTCACCTCGGGGGCTGCGGCCGGGTAGGACCCCGCGCACGGACCTGCGGTCCCCCGAGACGAGCCCTGGAGCTCGGCGCCCATTGCGGGTGCTCCGGGAGACTGCCCGGCCCCGCTGCTCTCTCCGGAGCACTTGCTTAGCGATTTTCTAGGGAGTTGGCTAAGACTTCTTCATCAGAAGCGCAATTTCCAGTTATGCCCTCAGTCCATACAGGAAAGATGGAAAGTGCCTCAATGGCAAATACATAAAACAATTTAAAATTTGATACTAAATGCCGCTTCCATGGCAGAATTACTGTCTCGCAAAGAGCACTTACACGGCGTGGCAGGCAGCAGGGCTGTAAGGCTCTATTACGGTTTGAGTTAAATTTCCTGAAGTGCTTGAATCTCATTCCTGCAGGCTATTTAGGCACTTAGGAGCCTAAGTTTAATGGGACTGAAGCTCAGCCATTTCACTTAAATTATTTATACATTTGTTTAAATCTTAACCTTCAAATTTAGGTTCATTATGAAAGTAACACATAGATCATATTACCAAGATTGGGTGTTTTTTATAAAAATTATATTTTTTCAACTATTTTCATTCCCAATTTTCAACTTAAAATAACTCTTAGCTTTGCTTTATTCCAGAACATATAGGACATTTTATAAATAATATGTAATTGAAAAAAATTACATGAAAAAGATGGAAAACTGACCTAAGGTCAACATCCTGAAAGAGCCTCACAGTGACGGTACTACAATGTCAGTGAAAGATCTGCTGGATTTTTATTACAATTTTTTTCACCTGCAAGTTGAGGTCTCTACCTTCACCTAGATCCTGCTGAAATTTGCCATAAAAGTTGTCCCTGAATGTAAGTGAGAAGCCACACCTCAGAAACAGGACAGAAGCAAAAATTCACAAGTTACATCTAATGGCTTGTATTTATTTTTTAATAATAAATTCAGTTTTACTCAGGAGGCATTTGAAGCCAATTCTTTAACTACTAGTCTCTTACATCTAAAAAGCAGAGCTGATAAGGCCTATGTTCCATCTATTCCATGCCAGATATTTAAGATTCCACATATCACAATTGTGACCCTAAGCAAGGACTGGAAGATGAGACCTTTTCCTCCTCAACTGAGTTACCTGTACGAAGAAATGTTTCTGGAATGAGGCTCTTTAAGCCTCTCTGTCCCTCTTTAAGCCCCAGATTTGTTCTGAGCAGAGCAGGCTGGGGCTCAGTAATTCCTCAAGCGTGGCTGTCTGCCTTGCCTCAGGTGCACTGGGCTCCTGGAGAGGCCATGAAAGCTTGAGGGATGCAGAAGTGACAGAAGTCACTTGTGGCCCAGGAATTTCTTGGTAGGATGGCTGACAGAAGGACTGGGGAAGAGCTGCCAGTAACTCTGCCAGAGGCCTCTGGGTAAGAGTGAAAAACAAGTGGTTTATTCCAAAGCTTGCTGAAAACAGTAGTAAATGAAACCTGAAGGTAAAGGGCGTCATCCAGGTCTGTGTATGATGCCAGCCCTTCCTGGGACAGGGAGAGAGGCCAGCAGCTCATAGAGGCCTTAGCAGGTCGTTCTACTGGCAATGATGCATGAAGCAGAGTAGAACAACTCCCTTTGCCTCAGCTTTATTGGTTCTGGAGTGCTGTCGGTAGTAAAAATGTGTTTTTTCAGTAGACAAAGCAAATACAACCTTCAAGGCACACAGGAAGCCAATGTGGGCTAGTGTAAGATGCCACTTCTTCAGGGTCACATTGCTGATGAGGAGAGAAGAGGAATGCAGCCTGCATGGCTCTGGAGGCACAGCTCTGGAAACACATGATGTAAGCAGCTGACTTCAGTCCACAGCAGCGAGGATGCACAGAAACAATTCAGAATGGATTACTTTCCTGTTAAATCTACTAACAGAAAATGGCCTGACCTACTTCACCCAACCCAGGGCTCAGGGACATCCTTCTGAATTCAGCCCATGGTGTAAAATCAGCCTGGTCTGCAAGCAATGGTCTCAGGCACAATGCATGCACCACTCTAAAACATGGGGGGGAATCTCACAGAAAGTAATAAAACACTGCAAAACTGGCATGAAGAACTATGCCAGGTGTGATTGGTAAAGCCGTGCCTTCCTTAGGAATGGAGGCTGCCTTAGAACTATTCTTGCTTCCCTTTACATTCGAAGATTATTTAAATCACGTTCTCATTGCTTTTTGCTTCTCGTTTTAAAAAATCCATTGGCATGAAGCAATTATTAAGGAAAGGAAGGGAAAACCAACAGCATAACCAAATGAGTCCTCTGCTCAGCTGTCATGCAAATTTCTCATACGGCTTTGGGCAGCACATTTCATAGCTGTGCCTTTCCTTAGCTGTAGAGCAGGAATGCTAATCCTTGCTCTTTCGTGGAATTGTTGGAGAGTTTGATTACATGCTACCAGTATCAATGGAACAATGCAGAGGGAAGAGTCTCCTGTTTTACTAAAATTGTAGAGGAAATCTGTGTTTGAAAGAGCAGACAACTGAATTAAAATAACTTCAATTTTAGTCTTAGGTCCTAGCAAGCTATTAGTTTCCTCTTCCTTTATACACCTGTATAAATTTTTTAAGGAACTCCTTTTCTACCTTTTTTAAAAAACTGAATCCCTAAAGAAATTCTTGCAGCCATTTTACACAGTCCAGATATATCAGATGACAAATCTACAATATGAGCTATCGAGGGTCATGTATGATAGCTCATGTACGATAGGTAGAAATCCATGTACGATAGGTAGAAAATCACCATTCTACTACTTTGAAACGACATTTTTTAGTGTGGAAAGACTGAAGGAGATCCTGCTGGATCTTTGAAATGTGGTGCTCTGTCCCTCTTCCTCCATGAGAAAGGTACCTCATCAATTTCCCTGCCCCTTTCCTGATACACAGAATAAGGGCTGTGCTGAAGATTACAATGTTAGCAGGTGGTCAGCTGCTCTGAAGGAAAACAATTTTGAATCAAAAGCTTTGGAAGGTAAAACATATTTTGAGAGAGCAAAGTTCTACCTTGAAATCCCAACAGAATGGAGAATGGAGAATGGAGACAGGGAAGGATACATTTGGTCAAGAATGTGTATCTACAGTGATAAATAATATATAAATAATATATTTTGAAACTAAGCTCTGGGATGAATGTTTTATAGTGGAGTAAATACTAAGATGACTAATGCATTAAAACAATGAAGAAAAAAACAACCAAAAAAAGGAGACCCCACAAATAAAACAAGGTATTTCGTAGTCTTTTAAGTACAGCTATACATAGATGTATCCATCATCTTAAAAATTGTCCTTAAAGAATTGCTGTATTTTTCTCATTACATGTTATTCTTCCTCCTAAAACACTGTGCCTCCTTGATTCCCAGCCCACTCTCCTCTTGCTTCTGCATTTTTCCTAAGGTATAGACTTTTGTCTTTAGACCAGAGCTTGTGCATTCATCTGCTGATAAACTGTTTATCTTAGCTTTTATGAGGGCGCCTTGCTGCAAGCCAGCCAGAGACAGGATCCTGGGTGTTTGTCTTTTTTTTAAAAGAGGGTCCGGGAAGTGACGGGTATTTATACCTCCCTTGGCTCTATATATCATGGGAGGTGGAACTCCACTGTCTCTGTTTCTTGCTTTTTCTCTCAGCAGTGTCTTCTGCCGTAAATCTGAATCTCTCAGAACAGAGTTTTCTTGGCTACAACCCCACTTGGAGGAATTAATTCTAATTATTTATTTATTTATGCAAAAGGTTTGCAATAGAGGAAACCCAAAGTTCTTCTAAATCCTCCCCTCCTCTACCCCACCTAAACATCCTACTTTTTGTGCCAAATCCTAACATCTCAACAGTCAAGAGAAGAGAGCAACGTCTCACAGTGTGCAGACCAATTCCTTACAGACAGGGAGGCCAGTGGGAGAATTGGAAAAGATGAAACAGAAACCAAGGCATTTTTTTATGTTAAAAAATGACACATATTTACAAGCAGTGGCTCCTGAAGGGGATTTGAATTTCCACATAGGCAACATTGTTTATCCAAACAAACTGCCTGTGGCAGCATATATTACATATATACACACACATGGCAAGTAGAAATGTATTTATTCATTTTAGTCAGCCTGGTCATTAAGATAAACATCTATTGAGATAAACCAAGTTTCTACTACTCCTTTTTTATAAAACACCAGAGACAACTGAGGGACAAAGATTCAATGAAGTGAAAAATACAGCAATCCCCCAATCAAGCCCTGTGTGCATGGGAGTGATTCATTGATGCCAGTTACTGAATAACCCCGATACATAACATTTCTCACCTCTGATATTTAAAAAGACCCCCTTGCTTTTTTAGCACCAATGGAGCCCTTCAAATGTTTTATTGCTAATTGTCTAATGCCATGTGATGAATGACTGCTTGACTGAAAATGACAACGCCTTTTCTCTCAACTACTTCATTTTCCTGGCTCCAGTGGGGGTGAAGAGGAAAAAATAAATCCAATTACATCATATTTAGCCCATTGGTTATGAATGAAGGAAAACTGAAACTTATTTTAAAAGTACTTCTATCAACTTAGTCCTGAGCCCCTAGGTCCCCTGCACTCAGTAAATGTTGCCTCAGATTCTGATATAAAATGTTCCAAGAGACACAGGTTTTGTGGAAGTACAAAGTCCAAGAGGCAGGGTCTAATCCTGATCAGAGGACCAGAGAGAACAGGATTCCAAATATATCTGACTCAGAAATCCTGGACTAAATGTAGAATGGCTGCACTTTATGCTCACAAGAAGTATCCTGGGTACAGTGTAATAAAAGAGCAGAATTTAGCTTGTATATAAAACAGCTCCTGGCTAGGGTTTTGCCTCAAGAATTAATGCATCAGCAGAAGGTCCCCCAAAATCAGAACCACTGCTTTATTAGAAATTCTTTAAATTTGCTCTGGCTAGAAAATGTGCAAGGATAAAGGAGCTTTAATAACTAGAAAAAGATTAAACTTCAAGTCATTCCCCAGCATTTTGTATTATCACTCCTTTCCAGCTTCTTATACTTTATCTCTTCAGGGAATCTGATCTCTTCAAAAAGAAGTAGATCACAATGATCAGCCAGAGTTGTGTGCATAGCATTATCTCTGCAGCCACTACAAAATGTCCCAAGATACAAACCCACAGTGGCTGGGCTGGCTGTGAAAAGATGTGCTCAATAAGAGACTTCTCAAAGAAACTTGTACCTTTAGCGGCACATGGAATGATTTCCCCTTTCTCTCACAAACGATGAGACAGGTACACTCATGGGGGTATGGGATTAATTCAGATATAGAAACAGACATTTGTGTCTGAGACCGATTCCAAACCTGCTAACGTTCAGTAGGAACCTCTGGGATGTGTTTCTTTGGCTTGGGAATTTCAAGTCTTTGCGTCTGAAGGCAAAGGAACCCAGGCGAGTAAAATAATGAATCTGGGCTTCCCAGACACAGATCTGACATTTGCTCTCTCCCTCTGACTCAGGCTTTGACTGGGTTCAGGGATTAATTAGGCCATGCAAACGAGTTAGGTTCTCTCTTCTGGCAACCTGGTCACGTAGGGAACCCCCACCCCTCCCCTTCCCCACACTCTCCTTGCCCATAATGAAGCATGACTGTAGTAAAACAAGTCTTTTGATGGTGCCTCTTCTCATCACTTTCAAGACAAACAATGTCTCAGAAGCCCCCCAGCTGCTTTTATTTTTTTTATATCTACAGTTACATCTTGGGTGTGTTTACTCATCCTCATTAAATATGTTGTTCCCCTCTCCCCCTTTTTTAAAAAAAATATCCTTCCTTTATTGCAGTTTACACAAAACATCAATTACAGGATAGAGTTAAAAGCTTCTGGGTATTGAGCAACATCCCACAACACCACAGTCTCTAAAAGAGAATTGACAGGGGGTATAGGAGGATACAGCAGGAATATGAGACAAAAAGCCCCACAGCACACAGAGAAGTCACAAATTACTGCTTTGCTTACAGCACAGCTTTGCTTATGTACAGTGAAGTTCCTCTGATAAGCCTGAATAAGGACTTCAGGTTTTTCTTTTAAATAGAAAATAATAACAAGTGACTGTTATCCTTCTCCTTTGAACACAGATACTCGAAAGGCTAGGATGGCACAAGAAAAAAAACAACCCATCACAGGACTAACGAGCTAGGCTTTCCTGCATAGACATGGGTCAGGATGATTTTCTTTTAAGCATCACTGAAATAATTATATTTAACTGAGTATCTTTGCTGCCTAGCATGTGTCCTAAAGCCATGTCATCTTTTGAAGTACTTGTTCTCATAATAAACACATCAGCAGTTCAATAATATGCATATAATAGCACAATGGCATATATTTTGACTATTATTTGTCCTCTTTACATGTGTCTATGCATGTGCAATTATTCCCATGCAGGAACAGCCTTCCCATTTCTCCCATTCTTGACGGAGTAGTGTTCCAGATACATGATCCCGTTCTGATTTATAAAAATATCAAAATCAAACAAAAAAGAGCATTGCACTGACCACTCTGGAAGTGGTGCATGAGTTCTCTCTACTTTGAACACGAAGGTTAACTTTGGTCAGCAAAATGAGCATTTCAGCTCAAATACGAGACATTGAAACAGGCTCAGACAAGGGATTCAAAGAGAGATGCCTTTGTAACAGAAAAAGAAGCAAAAGGAAGAATGCTGCATTTAAAGCGTCTCATGGCAGGGATGACTTTTTAAGCCACTTTCACTTAAGATCTCCCCACTTTTGTCATCAAAAAAGAAGATAGGAATAACCTTGCTCAGCAGATCGTAACCTAAACTGCTCTCCCTAGGGAGATAGATATTGGAGTTTGCCTGTCATCATTCTTGTGTGTGATCTCTTGAATAAATAAATAAATAAATAAATAGCAGCCTTCCCTGAGGAGCCGAGGAGGGCCCTGATGTGCCTAGGCTTAGGTCTTGCCTGGTGCTTACCGCTGCAGGACCCGAAGGGAGCAGGGAGGGGGGCGAGGTGGGGGCAATCACCCTCCAACACCGGGAACTGTTTGTAAATTACCCTAAGCTTCCCTTAGTCATTATTCCATTAACTGCCTCTTGGTAGATCTGTCAGTAACTAAGCTGGGACTTATTTGTAGAGAATCAGAGGCTATTTGCAGCACTAAGTGAGCCATGAGAGCGAAAGGGTTTGGGATTTATTTGTAATTACAGTCGGATTTTTTTCTTCTCCTTCTTGCTTGGACCCCACTGGTACTTTCATTCACATTCCCTAAGCTGAAGCTGGCGCCAGGATCATAGGCTGGCCCTGTGTTTATGTCATTGAGACTAGGACAATATTTCAGTGTGGAGCCAGACCGCAGGGATCCACTCTATAAAACCCTCACTAAAAATAGACAGCCGCCCTGCCCCCAGGCCCGCGGACCGCCGGCTCCCTGCGTGGAGCGCAGCCCTGGGCCGGGCCCGCCTCATCCCCGCCGGCCCCCGGCCCTGCCAGCCCCCGGCCCGCCCTGCGCTTCCCCGGCCGCGCTCCCTCTGAGCAGCTCCCTCCTGGAGCCGGCGGACCCACTCGGGCTGCAGCCGGCAACATCCTGAGGGATCCTCTGCTCCCTGACCGCTCCCTGAGAGCGGATGTGCTATCTCGAGGTGCCCGGCCTCCCCTTGCCCCGAACCCTGCTCTGCTGCAATCCCCGACCAGCCCTGCAACACCCCTGCTCAGGCTGCAGCACCAAGCTATGAGTTATGCTAAAGTCCCAATGGCTGTAACTGGGAGAGCAAGAGACACCTGAAAATACCAGTGCTTGGGACCCCTCCCTTCCCTCTGTAGCTCGTATAGAGAGACCCCAGTAGGACAAAACTGGGTCAAAGGCTTCACCTCTCTCTGATAAATCTTTCCTGCGGCAAATTAAAACATGAGCTGAACATTTCCATCTCATAGCTGTCAATTTTATTCAGAATAAATAATATTTATTATGAACCGGGGCAAATCATTCAGCCTTTTCAATGCTGGTGGTGCATGATCGCTCAGCTTGGAAGGATAAATGTAAATTGTGGAATGTTCATTCTGATTTGTTCATCAGCTATAGTAGATAAGATACAAGGAACTTAATGCACAGATTTTAAAGGTAAGAGCCTGAACCTGCAGCTTCGATCCTGACATTGGAAGGGGTTTAATTCAAGAAGCCTGTGAAGTGACAGAAAAACCTCACATGCATTTTAATGGGCAACAGAGCCTTCCAAAAGACAGCAGCAAAGAGCAATCGAGCCTCTTGATTCCCTGAGATCCCTGTTTGCCTAGCTGATGAAAAAGCAGCAGATGGGAGTGTGCATGCTTGTACACACATCCTGAGCAGAGATGCTGCCAATGAATGTCCAAGAGGAACAAACCCCTCAGAACAGCTTCCTGTCACTGAACCACTGTCCTGGCATAGGCCCTGTTTATCAAGTCAGTAGGACCCTGATGTGCTCAAACCAGTGGCAAGAGGGAAGAGGAAGATTTGATTGGCTAGAGGAGCCCATCTCATCCTCTCTCTCATGGCCCAGGACAGCCTGACTGTTCTCCACTTGGGCTGCACAGCTCATTGCTGATAGAGGTGCAGCCAGTCACCACCTGAACTGAAGAGATGGCTGCACAAATCTATGATAAATCTGAAAACTGAGCTCTGAAATCCCTGTCAGTGCTTTAAAATCCTGCAGTGCCATGTGCACTGCTCATAATGAAGGTTGACTTTGATTTGATTGGTTTAAATTAAATAATTCACTAGACAAAGAAGAAAGAAGCCATTTTGTACAAGGAGATAAGGCTACTGTAATATCGGACTGAGAATGTTGGAAAAGGCTGCTTTGAAAATTTTCAAAACATCAAGAACACATATACAGTAGTATATAAGGACAGCTGTAGTGTTTTAAAGAGATTTATTATCAGGACCATTGGTAAGATAATCCAATGGATTTCCTACAAACCAGTCCATTTTCTGCATCATGCTATGGGTAGTCAGTGTTTGCTCAGTGATTATTCTGTTGAGTTCAGCTCCTCCAGATCCTTCTGCCACCATGCTCTCCCAGTGAAATCAGGTGAATGTCAGGGCAGTGTAACCAGGATCCCTCTGCAGTGGGTGTTGGCCATGTGTTGCACAGCAGGTCAGGGTGTGCATTCTTGATCATCTCAACAGATAGCACAGACAAAAGTTGAGAACATAAAAGGAAGTAAAGTAGCAAATCAGCTTGCCGAAGGTCACAAAACAGCAAAACCAAGAAGAGGACCAGTTCCTATCTCTTGTAGAATATCATGTGGGCAGAGATAGACCACAGGGCCTCATGGATTTTATAGCATGCTCTGATTTCATTACAGTGGAAGTTACTCATCAATTAGAAATATAATTGTTGCCTTTGTAATACTTCTCACTATTTTATCTCTGCTTTAAATACCCACCCTGGAGACACAGGACATTCAACTACCTTTAGTCATAAGTGTGATACAAAAAGGAATGAAGCTGAACTGTCTTGGTGTGGAGGAAGCACATCTTTGATACTGGATCGTGTTCTGTCATGCGCCATTACTGTTTGAGAATTGTTCTCACACTTCATGCTACAGCTTTTCATTATTTGAGCAAGTGCCATTTGTTCCCCTCATTTCTTTCTACAGTCAGTGTGTGGACTTTTTTTTCACCTCTGTGCTGGTGCAGGTGCACCTGACAATGGATATACAATGAAAGGAAACCGTTGCAGAAACAGGACTCCTTGATTTGTTACAGTAATTAGATGATCTGACCCAAGCAGAAGATTGTGGGAAGATAAAGGCAGCACTTGCAGGAAGTGAACATCATCACAGCAAAATGAATTCTCTCCCTAGGTTCTGCCATGAATCCCAGTGCAGTAGCATGAAAGCAACTGAAAATTTTCCACAGATGGCCACTTAATGTCTATGTCTCATTTTCAACAACACTTAAGCTATGCAGCCTCACTTGGGCTCCATTCATAGCAGGGCATGCATTCACAACAGCTGCAGTGCAAACCAACTGGAACTGGGCTTTGAACACATAAAGTCCTGGTATGAAATACCAGCTCTTAGGTGGTTTGAATAAGCATAGCCACAATTAGGGGATACTTGATAACTTTGACTGGAGACCATCTATATCTTGGTTCTCTAGCCATAAAGCAACATCATATCCATGATGATCAAGGGAGTATAAAAAAAAGATATCCTTTGAAAGATTTATTATTTATCATAGTACCTAAAAGCTTGGATGTGGACCAGCCATGTTTGGTGTTGTGTAAATGTGTAAGAAAAAGACATCCTTGCATTCTTACTTCCACAAAAATTTATAACATAAGTTAAACCTCAGAGGTAGCAGATGGCAGGACAGAAGGTAGAGTATGAAACAGAACCATCTTCTGGTTTGCCTCAGCACACCTGTACCTCAGCACACCTGTACCTCAGCACCTATGCTCAATTTTTTTTTCCAGATAAAACAGAAAAAAAGCCTTTTTTAAAAATGCTTAAAAACAGATTCTGTGATATGACTCAGGAGAAACTTCTGCACAGCCTCTGCACGAAGCTATACAGACTGTGCTCCCTACATTTTGATGAACACAGTCTTTTTCAAAAAATTAGTGCTGTGAACTGCCAGAAAATATAAAAGTTTTAAATAATGCTGAGAGCTGGAGGGGCTGTCTCCACACAGAAATGGTACCATAGTAAGAGGTAAAAAAACCTTTCTACACGTACTATAGAAAGACACAGTGATTTGGGTTTTCCACATAACCCCAAACAAAGTCTCTATTATAGTTATTTGTTTACTCTTTGTCTGCTGCTTGGCCACCCTGGTCAGATGTCAGAGCTCACTATCTCTCTGGACCTAAGCACAGGGATTGCTCCCATCACAATCACTTTATTATGTGATGGCTTTCCCAGCTAATTTGAAAGGCAATCATTTATCTTAATCTTAATAGAAAGGTTGTTCTGAATCTGCAGATCTCTGCAAAGGATACAAGAAGACCAGGGAATTTAGCAATCATCTGGATTTTGTAAGTAATTTCAAAGTATTGCAGGTATCTGTTGTGAGAGCAATCTGTGGATTCTCTTGGAGAGTTTATGGGAATGTATTCTTTCAAATCATTACCCAGCCTTTCTCCCTGCCCTCTACCATTTCAGGACAGGAGTGCATATACAGTTCTCTCTTTTCCTTGGCATCTGGACAACTCTTCTACTGTCACTGCCCTGGAGTCCTCAGCTGGCATAAGAATTCCAAAATAAATGAGCGTGTTGTAATCAGGAGAAAAATATTGTGTCCTTGTGGTGTTGATGTTTTTCCAGCTCAGATTCTCAATGGCCACCACAAGTTGAGCTGCATATTTCTTTACAAAAATATGCCTGCACTGATAACTTGGCAGGCCCTCTTTGGATAGACGTTTAGCTACTTAACTGCTCTCTGTTGCCAACAATGTTCAGTTGATGAACCAGGGAAAAAGGGGCACCTTGACAAGCAGCACATGGTGGCAGCAGGACAGTGGGCTTTGTGGCCAGCAGACCTTTACTGCACATCTGCTGGTCAAGAGGTTTTGTAAAACCCCAAAACTAATATATGAGTAACATTATAGCAGAATGCTTTTAAAGACGCAACGATACTGACTAAATATCTCCTAAGTTTAAGCATATTTCAAGAAACCACATAAACGAAAAAAGCCTCAGCACATAATTTATAAACCTGCCCACAGGCAACTGAAGAAGAGCATGAGCCAACACTCAAACCCAGCACGGAAGTACTTAAAGGCGTGTTTCTGTGTAAAGTCACACAGCCTGAGGGAACACAGTACCCAGAGAACTCAAAGGGCAAGGATGGGACTTTTAAAGAGCTCACTGTTGGCTCAGCTCTGCCAACTTTCACTCCTTCCCAGTTGCATCCAAAAAGGCAGGTCTTACCTTTGCTCATCTCCCAGCACCAACACTCCTATTGGAGCCATTCAACTTCCAGCATCTGTCACTTCTTCCAAATACTGAAGTTCTGTCCCAGTTTTCAATAGAACTGGATGCAAAAATTCCCAATTTATTTATTTTGTAGCCTTGGTGTTCCTACATGTGTTTTTGCCTGCCCCCATCAATTCATACCAAAACAAGCTTCACAGTATGCTAACTTGCACTTTCAATCTGTGCCTTCTTGCCAGCCTCGAGGGCACAGGGTAGAACCAGAGCTATGTTTTTGTCAGACTGGAAGACTTAAGTCAGTATCACACTTCCAGTAGTTTTCCAGTGTCCTTTCCAGAGGTATCAATGGGTTAACAAATTAAAAATTGGGGGAAAGTTAGCACGGAGAACTGGAGGAGATGCTCCCACACCTGGGTGGGCACTGCACAGACAGCAAGGTCACCATCTGGGCAACTGTCCCTGCTGAGTGATGACAACCTGATGGAGCAGAGAACCCTGTCCTGCCCTGGACTGGGGCAGCAGCAGAAAGGTATTGGTGCACTACAGCTCTGGGTTTTCTGCACCCTCCAGAGGCCTCTGGTCATCAGGACAGGGACACAAAGGCCACAGAGGAAGAGCTGCAGCCTAACTAAAACTTTTTTTCCACAGCTGTCAATTTTTATTACAAAAGGGCAGAGACTGTGTGTTATGAAAGTCCACAGAATATGAAGCTAAAAATAAATTGCAAAGCATCACATGGAGGCTAAAACTATGCCTCACTTTGGTGGTTGCTAACATGTTGGATATTTAGACTGGTTAACAATGTAGACCAAAATAATTCCTGTATGGATTAAAGCACAGGAGATACTAACTGTCACACCAGCAGCGCTGGCTAAACTGTGCTGCAAACATGCCCATCAATGTGCAGTGGGATGGGGACACTTGGTTCTCTCCACACCAATTTCACTTTGAAGAGTGCAAAGGGCAAATCAATAATCCAGTGAGTTTCTCCAAGAGTTAACTGTACTCTCTATTTCACTCCAAAGTGCTCCTGTACCCTGACACTGGGGTTGAGAAGGGAATTTCTTGTCCATGTTAGGACACCTCTATGATCCAAACCCTCCTCATAACCTGAACAGGATGTGAACTAAGAGCTCTTAGTCACCTCTTGGTTAAGTGAACTAGAAAGGGTGGCCTAAGTATCTTGCTCTAAGGTATGGTTTCTAACCCCTGAATCATTCTTATAGATCCTTACCAATCCTTTTGAACCTTTCTGAAGTCCTAACTTCCTGAACAGGATGAAATACTTTACTACCTGCATTAATATGCATTAATAGGGATCTGTATGTGGTAAATCTGATCATTTGGCAAAGAATTGAAGTTAAAATAATTGGTTAAACCACAAATGGAGGAGACATTTAGCAAGAAAAATTCCAGGAAAAGACATTAATTTTATACTTTAAATGAGATTTTTAATATGAAAACTGAAAACTAGATTATTGTCTACTTGGATTGTAATCAGGTAGCTGAGGCTCATGACAGTTCTACTCTCTCACTAAAAAGAATCTTTAATTTGTCTTTAAAAATAATTGCAAAAACTAAAATATCTTTTGCCCAACATTGATTGAATGATTTTTTCCTGTAAATTGATTTAGCACATAATGTAGAGCAGGTTGAAAGTGAAATTAAAAGCTGTCCCAGAAACAGTGGCTCTCCCATCAGCTTGCACATCCTAACAGCACAGATCTTATTGACTCCATACTTAATCCAAAGTGAAAGCTATCGTCACATGGTAAAGGATATTCCATCCATAAATGGTAACTATGGCACCTTAAATGTCATTTTATGAAACAATTTTAACAAAGCAATACTGGACACTGGATGAAATCTCTGCAGTATGTAAGACACCAGTGCCTTAGATAATTTCCTTTTGAGCTGCTCCTTTTTCTGATGTTATGGGAGTTTGCAGATTAAGTTTAAGGAAGAACATTACCACAAAAACCCAAGCTGAGGAAATGTGCTGTTAAAAATGTGCTTGTTGCATTAAGCCTTTTATTTTATCAACATTGTTACCCAAGTCCTACCTTGACAGATGTAGACACAAGAACTGTGGTCTTTGGCTAAGTCCAGAACTGTTTGTATCAATACCAATATAAATTTGAACAAGCAATACAGTTTCAGCAGCCTCATCCTTTGAAAACCTTGGGACCCAAAGCCAGCACAAAGCTCAGTCAGAAATTGTTACCATCTGAGTTTACGCAGCTCCATCTCTTATCAAGTACCATGGTTTAATGTTGGGGGAAAGTCAATAGTACTGAATTCACCCTGGATGTTAAACCCACAGATTGCCATGGCATTAGGGGCCAGGGATGAGCTCGGCCTGCTGTGGCTATGGCCATCTAATTCAATTAACATTTACGTTCTAAAAAACCCACCCTATTTGCAAATCGTAAGTAATATGGTAAATATGGAACAAATTATCAGCAACAGCAGGGGAGATTTAAAATATGCATCTTGAGTTTGGAGTCACTCAGGAACCCGCGGTGATGCAATCACTCAAACAGAGAGATCTTTATGAGTTTAACTTTGCCAAGAATCCCTGTGCTAACCATCTTCCCCAGCCTGGGTGACACACAGTTGCCAAAACTCATCCACTAAGAACACTAGAACTAAGTTTTCACACATCGGTTGTTTCCCAGTGATTTAGAGTGGTGCTTTCTTACCGCTTTTTATCGGAAAACCTTTTTCAGCCCAGGGCAGCGCAGGGAGTCCTGAACAGAGTTGAAGGTGGTGATGGCTGCGGGTTCTGGGGCGTTCAGGGCTGTGTTTGACGCTGTGTGTGACGCCCAAGGCCGCTGTCCCATCCCACCGCTGCCACTGCTCCCCTCAGAGCCCCGGGCGCCAACACCTGCGACGGGGCGGCCGCCGATGGCGATCGACGCGGGATTGAGCCTCACCATGAGTGAGGCAGGGACCTGCCGGGCCTCGGGCAGGGCTGCGGGGAGCGCCGGCAGGGTTTGGATCCCACTCGCGTGTGGGGTTCCGGGGGGATCCCCCCTTCGGGCGCTCCCCTCAGGGCGGCGCCTCTCCCGCGGGACCGCCACTGCCCAGCGCTGGCCAGGAGGGGGCGCGGCGGCGCCCGCGGGACACCATGTTGGGCCACTGGGGGGGTGGTACGGCGACACCGGGGACGTTCGGGCAGTGACCCTCCAGCTGTCCCCACACCGAGCATGGCTCAGGCAGCGACCTCCAGGCTGTTCCCATACCGGGCAGGGCACAGACCGGACTGTCCCACGCCATTCACAGAGCAGACCCCGGGCTGTGCCACACCGGACACAGGCGGGACATCGGGGCAGCGAAGGGCGGGCTCAGCCCGTGTCCGGTACCGAGCCCCACCTGAGCCTCCTCAGGACAAAGCTTTGTCCCCCTGCCGCAGGCTCGGTCACCGCAGCGGCATCAGAGGCTCCGGGCTGCCGAAGTGTAAATCTGGTGTAAAGCTGTGCAGCTCTTAGAGCTGACCCGGCGGGCGTCACTGAAGTTCATTAGGACACACAGACTTAGGCTGGTAGAAATACATTTCTCTTTCAACGAAAACTCAGTGTTGCAAGGGGTGTCGCGTTGGCACAGAGGGTGATGTGGTGATTTATGATAAGCCAGGATGGACTGGTGTCCTGCGCAAACCAGGAGTCAGGCGGATAGCGCTGCTGTGCTTTGCTGCCCGTGTTGGAGGAGAGGTCTGCATCAAAACTGGGCATCACCCTGCCAGGGTTTTTGTAAAATTCCCTTCTCCGGGTATCCAGGAGAGGGTAAGACATACTTGGCTTTGCAGTTGCGAGCGGGGTTTGGCCCATGGCACAGTCAGGTCTGTCGTCACTGCCTGTGGAGCCAATGTGACTCAGGACAGGACTGTGCAGAACCAGCTGCAGGGCACAGGCTCAGGCTGGGACCACAAACACCCGTGAGATGCTGCTTTACATCCTCCCAAACTAAAGCTGAAAAAGCGTGCGGGAGCGCATCCAGCTCTCTAAGGCAGGACGAGCAGTCGGCGTCGCTCGGTGGCTGCTTTACAATGTACCTGAAACAGCGCTTGCAGCTGAGTCTGGGTTTACGCTCAGTGCATCTTACATCTGGAGACAAGCAGCGTGCGGCTCGTGTGCTGGAGCCGGGCCAGGGTTAAGCCCCAGCAGTCGGAGCTGGATCCCTGGTAGCACTCGTGATGGGAGGTCAGGCGCAATGAATGAGCCCTAGTAGTTTGAGAAGGAACACACCAGCACCTCTCCTGATGGGAGGTCAGGCACAGTGAGCAGGAGGGCCCCCCTCGTGCTGGCAGCTCCGTTCCAGTGTTTGGCTGGGCTCCAGAAGATTAAAATAGAGCCTTAGACTGTCCCCTCGGCAGCACTGCCAGCCAGAGCCCTGACAATCCTGGGGTTGTACTCAAACGTGAGTCCCTTGGGAGCGTGGGCTTTACCTTAACAGCTGAGGCACTGAGTAGGTCGGAGCAGGCAGGGTTGTTGCTCTTGTGACTCAGACTTGAGGAAGAGAGGGATCAGGATGGAGCCACGAGAGAGCAGGGGATCAGAACGGAGCTACAAGGCACAGAAGGGGGAAAGAAGCAAGTGTGCCCCAGAAGAAAACCTGAAAAAAATCCTTATTCCGCTGTGGCAAATAAGCACGTGAATCGGGTGTTCCACTGTTTGAACCCGAGTTCTGATTTAGCTCCTTTCTGTGACCATTTCAGGAAAAGTGAAGATAAGTGAAAAAAACAAAGCAACATTTTTCTTTGTCAAATATTTTAAAAAGCAATATGGGGAAAGACGGGCCATGCAGGTTCTTGTGAAGAACCCCCATGTATGTGGAAAAATCTGTGGTCCAGAAATGATCATGGCTGAGGGGAACAGGAGCACGTTCCTGTGATGACGGGCTTCGACAAAATGCCCAATTTTCAGAAGTGAGGGGCACTCCCAAGTACCACTAAAATCAGCACCAATGGCAGATGTTGGTGTTTGTTACAGAGGGTGTTTCAACTCTTACAAAATTATTTATCAGCTCTTAAGGCTTCCATGCTTGAAACACTTTGCTTCAGGATTTTAAGAAAGTGATAACAAAGAGTGCCAGACAAAACATTTTGGCATTGCCTTTTTCCTCCCTGAGAAATAAAATTTCATTGAAATTTTGAAAGAATCTATTTTGAAAATATCACACTGAATCAAGTATTTAATCAATATTTAACTGAATCAAGTTAAAAAAATGCTGACATCACCAAATTCAGTGATTTTGATATGTCAAGAAATAGCCTGTATAATTACTGCTATTAAATGCTGTTTGTTTTTAAATTTCTTTAATAAAAGTTGCTGCTCCATTTATTGTTATTATTTCTGTGATTGTGTGTGTGAGCAGAGAGTGCATGATTCTACCTGATTGTTTTTGGTATAATAAAGATGAACTGGACAGTCAGAATAAAAAGATGTTACTCTCACAGGTAAGAGAAAGAAGTCCTACTGATTAATTAGGACCAGTTAATTAATATTTATTAATTAAAAGCTTTAAGAAAATAGAAACGCTTTTATAGCCTTTTGCTAAAAGATATATTTGTTTGAAGAGAGATTGGAAAAAAGCATTCTGGGGAGGAGAAGACCAGCCTGGGGAAGAGAACAGTGAAGCTTATAAATGTTTTCAAAACAAACAAAAACCCCAAATAAAACCCAAAGCTTTTATTGAAAGACAGAATGAAAAAATAAGTTAATAGTTTGCTCAGAGAGATGAGACTTTATATAGGTCAATACACTGGAGTGGAACAGTGAAATGGATAACTTTTGCTGTCAGAAGAGTGAGTCAGAAACATGCCCAGAGAAGTTTGGAACTTCTTTGCAGTTGGTTTAAAAGCTTTTCAGTAAAACAGCAGAGAACACAGAGGCAGGTACAGAACAGCGCCGTCCTTCATGGCAGAGGTGTTGGAAACGTCTGGGAGAACTGCACTGCTTACTCACTGAGCTTCTGAGAGAAAGGAGAAATCTCAGCTCAGGGCAAGCAAAACATACAAACAACCAGGCTCCAAAAATGCATGGTACATGCAAAATGCACCAGAGGAACTGAAGCTCATGCACACAAAAATCCTGTTTTGTCCTGCAGTGTTTTCCCCAGTTAATTTCTTAGGTCACTGTACATGACTAATTACTTGCATTTGAGTTGGGTTTTTTGTTTTTTTTTTTTTTTTTCTTTTACTAACTTAGTAAACGTGGTACCAATCATAATGTTTTGGAATTAAAAATCAAGGTAGTGGAAACAAAAGACACATTTTATCTTACATTTTGAGAATGATTTTGCTCTGCCTCTTAACTCTACTTTGGCTCTGTTTTGGTTAAAATATTTTCCATGGGTGAAAATATCCAATATTAGTCCAGTGGCACACTGTTATTTTTGAAGCTTGCATTGAGTTGGGATGTCACAGCTGAAATACAGACCATGGTCACTGTGGACAGGCTATGGGTGAGGATGCTGGGAGGATTCTAACCAGGAAATTGTGTCCCTGCTCTGCCACAAGCTGTGTGACCTGGCCGTGTCCCTTACTGCAGTTATGGCATCATCTGACTGTTTAAACACATTTAGCAACTGTCTGTCTGTGAAGACAGGTAAACTGTGACCCAGAGCAGAACTCTTGCAGTTTGACTTCAGCATTCAAAACAGAATTGTTCTTGTTTCCTTTGCCTATGTACAGTAACACACTTCTAAACTGCATTAGAAGTGTCTTGCTTTGCTTTTTTGTGTACAAAAATATGTGGAAAAGCCCTCTGTTTCTGTTGTCTTTTATGGGAGGGTATTTTCACCCACAAACCTGGAAGCCATGCCTATTTCGTTCAGGTTTCTGAATTAAAATAAAGATTTGGAGACCAGATTTGAAAGCTTGGCCTTAGAAAAAGTCACTTTCCAATAAAAATAAAGGAATTCAGGAAGAAACACAAACTACGTTCAGATTTCCAGGGATTGTAAAGTTCACATATGGGGGTATTTGATGATGGTCAAACAGAATATTTTTTGAGAAATACTGTTTAAAGATTATGCACAAGTGCATGTGGTGTTTAGGATCATGTGAGTGTACACACCAGCATTTCTTTGTTAATGAGGGAGAAGACTTGAAATGCTTAATTTTAAAAGATCACAGGAGTGCTAAGAATGCAAGAGCTGTTCAGGTCTTCTAAATCTTGAAAGAGCTGAGTTTCAATGATATTAGATCAAACAAAAAAAAAATCTATGTTAAGAACATTTTTATGACAATGATTCACTCAAATAAACTTAAGCTTTCTTTTACCAACCGAGCTTTTCTTTTTCTAAAATAGTATTTAATATCTGAAGTTATAAAAAATATTTGTAGTCCTGAAAATGATTTTTATTGTCTATTTTATGTACTATTCATGCCTCTTTCAGGAATTATTAAAGAAGCATGAGTCATACGGCACTCATTTACTCTTGGCTCGTGGCCATCCTCAATATATGTTTTGATTTTTTCAAGCCATTCACAGGTACATATGCATGAAAATATTGTGTCACTCCAAGCTCAAAGTCAGCATAGCATACATTGTTCATCAAGATATTTACAAAGTTTTAGAGCACATAAAATTGTGCATTATTTTGTACCAAAATTTAAACTTTAACATATGCTTGGTTGCATATATAGAAACAAGTTACAATAAAAATCTGAACAAAGACAACCAATAAACAGCTAAATTGCTATGTACAAACAAGGCAGGAAGCAATTAAACACTGCCTCGCACATTTCACTTAAATTACTTTTTCTCGGAGGGGAAAAAACAAACAACCCCTCTTCCCCTCCCCCAAGTCCCCAGTAACCCTATTAAGTCTTTGTTTTTATCAGTAAAATGACTGGAACTCCCACTGCATTCAGAAGGGGATTCATTTGCATAACATGGGAGAAAAATTTGGTCCCTATTCTAAGGAGCAATGGTGAATTATGCAGTGAGGGCTTCCCCCCTGTACAACTGGGGTCGCACAGCGTGGTGGGCTCACTCTCTGAGCCTGGCTCTAGCAATGCCTGTCACCTCCAGGGCAATATTCTGAGATCAAGCCCCTTTTGTCTTCCTTACACATATCATTTTTGACACCAGCATCAATGTGTTGTTTTCATGATGACTCCACTGGTCCAGGTCTCAGGTGACACGGAACTGTGTGTCAGGGTGTGCTGGTCTGTACACGGTCTGTACCTGACCCAGCTTCAGTGGAACTGCTCCTGATTCACACTGGTGCAAAAGAACACAGAGTGAGGCCCAAGGACAACAGGACTGTGCCCAAACAGACCTTTACATAAAGTAAACCACAAAAAATCTCTGCGTTCAGTTTCAAATCTGCTTAATAAATTACTACAGTTCACAGTACTAAGGTAGATTAATGCCACACCAACTTCTCCAAGGTCAGATCAGTTTCACATAGCTTTTCCAAGAAAGAAAACTAAAATAACAATAAACATTAAAAGTTTGTTCCTAGTTTTTTCTAAAGCTACATAGGTGGTTTTCTGTAGCCTAGTGACAGCCAAGCTTACTAACACGTTCCCCTGTTATGTGCTGACTGCTGTAAAAGCTGTCTTGCCCAGGATGCTGTGGTGTGAAAAGACTGAGGAAGGCGTTCCAGCCTGGATCTTATTCACCCCAAAATCCAGGCTGAGAACCAGCTGCTGGGTCGGAGCTCACAGACACTGGCACTGGGGAGAGGTGCCCTCTGCAGCATCCAGCAATGCTGGATGGGCTGCTCCAGAGCCCCATCGGATCAAGGTGACTCCTCCTGTCTTTGGAGAACTGTCTGAGCCAAGGGAGGGCTCTGGGGGCTGCTCCAGGGAGGGTGGGTGCCGTGCTGGCCAGTCTCTGCTGCCAGCTCTGGTGTGCCAGGGTCCGCCTTGGGGAATGCTGCCCTGCCTTTCTGCAGAGAATATGTGGGGCCAACAGCTCTGCTTCTCACATCTGGGCACGATTCAGCCTTATGAATTCCACTTCATGCAATCAAAAGATAAATTATACTTACAAATAAAGCATTCTAGTTACTTTATGTTTTTCTGTAGTGGAAAAATCAGAGACTCAACCTGATGAAATCTCCATTGTCTGAAAATTCAGGGCCTGTTTACTAAAAATACTTTTTGCTGATGGCAAAGTTCAACACCTTAGAGAAATTCAGGGTAAGTTTCCAAGCTGTGTACCCTGTTTTCAAATACACTATACCCTCGTTGTTTGTAAGGCTGTATTGAAATTTTACATAACAGTCACAAGCCATGCATTTAAACACCTTGAAAGAGTTGACCAGCAACTTAATGCATTTCTTTATACCTTGGAGAATTTAAAGATGCACCGTCTCTTTCCCAAACACGTGAATATTCAGGATAAAATATTCCATCTCCCCTCTCCTTTAATGTCTATATTTAAAAGCAATATTTTATAGATTTCTTGTCTTGCTATGTAAAAAATCCAATTGTTAATTAGTCCCTAAAACAAAGTAAAAAATACAAGCATGGGCAGTAAATGCTTGAGCCACAGGTGTCTTGAGACAAAGTGTCCCTGTGCAGACTGCCTTCCTGTGGATGCAAGGAATTTTGAGTGCAAACCTTGCAGTTTACCTATATCTCACTTCCTGCCAGCAAAACCAGGAAAGTTTAAGACCATTAAACAAGGAGATTTCAGTTTTTTCCTTTCTGAGAGTCATGATATTAAAGCACTATATTCTTTTCTAGCCAGTCCAAGTTATGGCTAGAAATAGGAGGGATTTGCTTCAGCCCAGGAGAAAATATACACCCTGAAAAATGCAGGACAAAAGTTCTGGTGCAAGATGGATGAGTAAGAGAGACCCAGAAGTTGCAAAGCCCAAGTAGCCACAGATGCAAAGTGGGCACAGGCTCCTTGGAATGAACGGTGTGCTGGCCACTGAAGGTGTGCTGCAGGCTCTGAGCCGTGGCACTGCCCAGCTCTGTGCAGGCATCCTTAGAGGGGCACTCGAGCTCAGCCTGGAGAAGGGGTTCCCAGTAATTAAAGGATTCCTAATTTTAATTTGATTCGGGATTGTGAGCCTTTACTCAGCTCTACTCAGGAGAGTCACTGGTGGAGACACTCTATGGAGTGGGGCTGTATGATGTGCATTTTCCAGGATTCTTCTCAGTTGCTGAAGTTGCTTGTGAAGTGTGTGTGTGGTGTTCCTAAGAGAACTGCAGAAGAATTGGGATTTGTATTATGGCAGTACTTGAAAGGCATTGCTTTCTACTATTTATTTATCTCTGGGTGTTCACTACTATTCTTTTAAGGAGACTCAAAATAGGTAGGGATAGCAATTTTGAGCAAAGAACATGTATTTTTACCTGAAGATGAGTCAGTGCTTTATAGCCAGAAGTATTTAGACCCAGATCTATCAGTTAGTACTTTGACTATTAAAGTTTGTGGAAGAACCTCAATCTGGAGGCAATAGATTAAGGAAGCACATTCCATTGGCCATCACTTCCATAGCAAGATTAAGATCAAGACAGGATAGATTTTTGCTGGTATTTGCGCCCCCAGAGTAAAATTTCATCTCAGCCCAAAGATTATGATGAAGTCAAGGCCTTCCTACAAGTAAAGCATCCAGTCCTTTATTAGCTACATGACTACTTCTGGAAAGGTCCCTCAGCAGGAGCAGATAAGAGATTTTTACATCCTTATCTCACCAGTGGTGTGTGCCTCTCTACTGGAGATTTTGCTACTTCTTGCCTTCATTCTTCCTGATGAACCAAAGCAGAGTGAGGTGGATTTCGTTTAGGAACATCTTGTTTTATCTCATCACTTCCTGCAAAAACATATGGCCTCAGTGTACAGTTATTTTATTCTTTAATAGTTTTATGGCAGTTTTCTTTAGAGGCAAAACAGATTAGGGGAGCCTGGGCGAGGTGCTGGACGCTGGAAAACTGTCAATTATTTTAGTTCTGCACAGAAGCATTACATTGTCTGTGTCTCCCTGGTGAAAAGCCTTCTGCTAATAAACAAAATCTAAAGTAACCAGCTGTGAGTGCCCTCAGTGACAGTCAGACATCTCTGCTTGGCTCTGTGGTGAGTCAGGCTTTCCCCATCCCCAGTTCTGTACAGCGTGTGCCCTTCTAGCTGCAAATGGGCACTGACACTGCTGCTCCCCCTGCATCTTCTCACCCACAGGAATTTTTGGTGTGGGTCTCATCCAAACCCTGTGGAAGTGAATGGAAGTCTTTCCATCCTCATTTTGGATCAGGTCATGAATGAGTGTTTTTGGTGCAAAAAGTTAACTTCCTGCTCCCAAAATGAGAAGTTACAAATGTAAATCCCTTATAGAAATTTTTTTTGCCCTTCCTATCACTGCAAGGACTCTTCTTGGCTTCCACATACTGACCAAGCATAAAATAGTGAATAACATTTATTTTTGAATTTATGGATTGAGTTCACAGGGATTTTAATAGCACTGGGGTTATGGAAGTGCTATTTTAATAAGGATCACAGATCATGGGCCCAAATCCTTACCTTTACCTCAAGGACTTGTAAACTCAACTATTTAACTCAAATCTCTTTATTGGGGGCCTTAGAATGTATCCACCTGGAGGCTGGAAAACCGAAAGGTAGAAGGCTGCACAAACACGGAGTGAGGGAATTTAACCAGCAGGAATGTGGCCTATAAAATTAAACTTCAAGAACTGTTTAAGAAAATTAAAGCTTGTGCAACAGCTGGGGTTTCTCTACACATTAGTTCATTTCTTGGTGACTCCAATGTTACAGTTCTTATTAATATAGATTTCATTTTTGAGATTATCTTCTGTAGTGCTCCAAGGCTTATTGTGCTTACAGAGGACAAAATCCTGACTCACTGTAATTTGCCTTTACACAATACAGCAAGACCCCAGCCTCCTTATCATAATAGTATTTATTTGGGGCCCAAAGGAAAAAAAATCTTAGATTCAAACTGCACCCTAAACTTCCCTAGTCTGAATTGCCAGAATATTCCAGCTACAGACATAGTGATCAAATACCCCTCATTCTGCCTGCTCTTGACCTCAAAGGTTCATCTCCTGAGCTTTTAAAATAACTTGCTACTTTAATAGTATGAAATCTAAGCTCCTGAAAAAAAACCAATTGTGATAATTATGTCAGGCTCTGACAGCATTCAGAGATGGTGTTGATTACATTTTCTAGATATTAAATGAATTTTCATTTCTTTAAGTGGCTAGAAAACCTGCGTTATCTGTGTTACTAGACCAGTTAGTATTTCAGTTGTATCCGACCTAAATCCATTCAAGAAAAGCTGAAAAGTAGAAAAAATTGACAGAGATGGTGGGAAACAGGTTAATAGACTTTTAGGACTATGTTAGGACACAGTCCTAACATAAGAACACCAAAGATCTTACAAGTTCTGATAACTTGCAGGCAGAACAACTCATGCTTAAAATTTTGCATGCTCAGAGAAACATAGAAGTGAAGAGACCTGCAAAACCTGATTGCTCAATTGCACATGAGACTGTTATGACTCTACCTGCAAAGCTGCAGATGCCAATAATAATAATAATGCTCCCTTCATGACAGATGACACCTTTGTGAGACCAGAAATGTGGTGATAAAGCCAAAAAATTTAGATTCTTTAGTGTGGCACAAGTTGCCATTTCAGGAGCTGGATTTTTACCAGTGGTTTTGCAGGTATGGCCTCTCTGATCACAATGCTCGTATCTCATGTGGAGTGATGGGAAGCAGTGCAGGATTCTGGGGTTAGAGGGTGCTGCTGAAAACTTCTGGGACAGCAGAACCCGGCTGCTCCTCTGGACCCGTGGTCTGTTGCATAGCACTGTGCACACCTGTGTGTTCTACAGACTCCGTGCTCATCGCCCAGGACTTGCCCTCTTCATCCAGAAATGTCGTTTCATAAGGCTCCACGCGTATCTTGTGGACATCCTGCCTTGGTTCCTCATACTTGCCTTTCCCATTCTCTGGAAGGCTGGAGGCATGAGGTACGAAAGTGCTCCGAGACCCATTGATGGGAATCTTCCCCTGCTGGCTGGAGGTAGGTTCTTGAGACAAATCTGGAGATCTCGTGAGGTGCTGGGTGTAGACACCTTCCGACAGAGAGCCCGCCTGAGTCTCGCTGTGCACACGCAGCCAGCGGTGCTGCCGGCTGAAGTAGTTGTAATGTTGGTGCTTCCCCAACTTTTTTTTCCCTAAAAAGCCCAGTGGCTGCTTGGAGCTGGAGATCTTGTCCGTGCTTTTCGGTGTAAGCCCTGACATTGTCAGGCTGCTCATCTGCTCTGTGCAACATTCAGCACTGGTGTCCAAGGCGCCAGACTCAGTCAGGCCTTCCCTCAGTGCCAGGCAGGGCTTCACGTCGTGGGCTTGGAGCACGTTGGGTGCGCTGCCCCCCAGGCCACTGCCAGCCTGCTGGGAGATGTCCTGGGACGAGGAGTACATCAGGTCCAGCTCCCTCGGGCTCAGCGCATCGCTGGAGTCGTAGTCGCTGTCGGTTGGGAGGAACACCTCGGAGCAGCCTTCTTCATCCGAGCAGGGCTGGGAGTCTGCAAGGAGAACTGGTTAACACTCACAAGACAAGCTCGGCAGAAAAATGGCTTAAATGTAATTTATGTATTTTTTGTCTTAATTTTAAATCTCCGGTGCTGGAAGTGCAAGTGTGTTCCCTCTGTGGAACAGCCACGGGCCGAGGTGACAGCAAAGGCAGTCGGGGAGGATTTATCAGGGAGGAGTTACAGATGTGTTAGACATGTGGGGGCAGAATTAGGAAAACCAGGAAGAATTAATTTATTGTGTTAAAGAGAGGCAAAAAATTGAGTTTGAATTGGGATTAAGTTCTGAGAGAATCTATTTTCTTTTATCTTGCTTTCACTGAATTTCATAGACATGGAGATTTGTGTGAGAGAAAATCTCTAATCCAGGTTCTGTTTTTATTAAAGATGTCAGTTAAGTTACTCCAGATTTATACCTCTGCAATGGTGAGCAGGGTCTGTAAGTGTGCCAGGGTCTATAAGGGACTGTAAGTGTGGTGAGAGGCTCTAGGCACAACATGGAGGTTGATCAATAAAAACCTCCCTTTTGGCTGTGAGGTGCATTGTGTATTCAAATCCAAAACAGACACGTGTAATTCAAATGCGAATTTGTGGACCAAATCTCACACTGGCACTGAAATTGCTTCTGTCCTTTGGTTCCAGGAGGATCAATAAGATAATAAATAGTGGCATGTGTGATAGAAGAGATTGATGCTCCGTTGCCCTGGATAGTTTATTTTAGATTCCAGGAATTAAACATCGATTTTATATGGTACTGACTGTTCACTTGGAGCTTGTGTAAATTGCCACAGAGCCCAGCACTAATGAACCCAGGATGTGCAGGACAAGATAAAGCTGCAGTTTGTACTGTGCCAGAGCCAAGAATTATTCTGCATTCATGGTCTGTAATACAGGGGGAAAACAGCTCAGGGAGGGGTGCTGAGAAAGAACACCACTATATAATGGAGTGGAGCAAAGCACCTCTCCCTTCAGGTTTCTTTTCTTTTAACTTCATAAAATCTAATCAGAATAGATTTATTAATTTTCCTTAACTGTATAAAACTGCCAATTTGACACCCCCCCCCCCAATTATTATTACTATAATGGTCATGGCAGTTGTTTAATGTAGCATCTGTTGCTTTTGTTTCTACTGTTTCATTTACTTATTGCTTAAAGACAGTTCAGCACAGTGATGGTTCATTTTTTCCTCCAAAGTCCTTATTCTGTTAGCAAAATGGGTGTTGCTGTTTAATTTGCTTCATCTTTATTTGCTGTGATCCATTTGTTTCATCAGTTTAATTTTCTGGCTATGCAGACAAGTAATAATGCTCAGTGAGGTGGGTACTTCTTTGTGTAATTTGTGTAATTCAAAATGCTTCTCTAAAACACTGAGAACTCTGAGAGGTGTGTGAAAACTGCTGGTAAACTGGACTATTAGCACTAAAATTTGCTCTATCAAAACAAAGCAAGAGAGGCACAAGAAATAATTGCTGAAAAGCAGAGGAACACTCAAAGATTGGAAAGGAAATGGCTGTAATACCTGAAAAAACAGAAGGTGGCAAATGGAAACTATGGAAAAATTTGAGTTAGATTCTGTCAAATTAATGAAAACTGTGGGGAAGAGTAATAGATATATGAGTGATGAGAATGGGTCAATACCTTTTGCTAGCAACTCATGATGTGTCTCATCAGTCTAATAAAACTCTGAATGTGTGTACAGTTAATACACAGCCATCATCAGAGTTCTGAAGAACTTTTGATACCGTTCTTTACCACAGGCTCTGCAGCTGTAATTTGGACAAAGAGAAAGCTCCCTCCATATAAAAGAGCAGGTTTTGGTGAAGACAAAAAATGAAGCAGGCAGCTTTCACCATGGATGGATTTTACTGGAATTCTGGACATCATGGAGAAGCCAGTGATAGCACCTGTCCCTTCCAACATGTTCATTAAATGATTTGGAACAGCGAGGTGACAGAGTTGGCTGATGATGGGCAGTTATTCTGAGTAGCTGAAAGTAAAAAAGGATTGTAAAGATTATGGAAGGATCTCAGGATACTGAGTGGCAAATGATTGGTAAAATGATTGTTAAAATACCTTGACAAGTATGGGAAAAATTTACTCCTTTTATAAAAAGACATACAAGAACTGTTATAATTAAAAGTGAGTTCAAAGAGTGCTTGATGAACAAACAAAAGCTCTCTTACCACTCACAGCTTTTCTTCTCTGGATTCTAGGCTCAGGGGAAGGGGGAGGTGAAGGAAGACAATCTAGCTGTGAAGAGGTGGAGCTTATTTTCTTTTGAGAACGTTCTTCTGAAAGATCCACAAGCTTCTTTATGGGCAGGCCTGCTGCTGGCTGCTTGTATCTTGCATACTGCAGAGCTTCTGTGATCCATCTCATGTCTCTCCAGATCTCATCAATTTGCTGTGGAGAAAACAATAGTGGCAAAGAGTCTGAGTATTAATTCTACCTAAGTGTGTACTTTTTCAAGAGCCCAAGTAAGTCTGTAGTGACTGCCAAGAGAGAGCATCAGGATCCCTCAAAAGAGCATTCAGATTGAGGTGGTCTGAACTGATTTTGATTAAGAGGTACCCCAATTAAGAACATGTAGCTAGGAGGGGTGAATTCAGACCTAAAGTCTGACATGGAAAGAAAATGAAAACTGTATTTTGATGGAATAAAAATTCGATCAGTTTGTAGCATGCCTGGAATTTGGTTTGATTCTGTACTGGAATAAAAGTGAGACTTCTGGTGCATCTTTGCAAACCCAGGTCAAAGCAATTGCTCAGGTCAGACCTGGTTCAACAAAGAACACACACACGTGTGGACACATAAATGGAGGGCAGAAACACAGCTATGAGCCAAACTGCAGTTTCTCCCTTATCATTTTAGTCTGCATACATTTTAATAGTATAAATCTACACAAAAGCAGTTCTAACACATGCCTGTTGATGGCAATAAGAGACAAGTGCCTAAATCAATAGCAGGATGTAGGTTTAAATATCTCTGCAGAGAGGAAAGATGCTGTTTAATGTGGGTCTGAAGAATGTTTTGATAATGGAACACTCTCAACATCTTTTAACATCATCTTCAAACCATTCAAGATCTTTGATGGCTGAGCAGATGTTGCAACCTTCAAATGAGAGTAGCTGTGAGTAAATACCCTCCTGCTGCACTGTCCTTTCTGGAACTTCCCTCTCACTTTTCCTACTGAAGGTTCTGAATTTCAAGTGGGCCTTTCTATTAATATTGCAGTGTTTGAGGGAAGCTGCTTTGCAGTTACACAAGCTACATTCTGCAAGAATGCAGTGAGAGTTCTGGGTCAGTAACAGAGAGGCAAAAGTGAGGGGTACTCTGCGCAGTGACAATTGTCTGACAGGGGAGTGACAGAGGGATCAGAGAGTGACAGAGGGATCAGAGAGTGACAGAGGGATCAGTGAGCCTGCAGACTGATATTTGAAGACAACTTCTCTTAGCTGGAGATACTTCACAAAATGCATATTCAAAGTGTGACATTTACTCCCAAGGGATACTGTAGATGCCAGATTTGCTGGGGCAGTTCCTGATGAGCTGTGTTGGAAGCAGGATAGCTGGGCAGCTGGGTCTTGCTTTTGACCTAGTATGGCCATTTTTATGTAAAGGTGAAATCCCTACTCCAGTGATGTCAGTGCAAGCCTTGCCACTGAGTTAATTTGAGCTAAGAATATACATCAATAAGAATAGCAAATGGTTCAGAGATTAATTCATAATCCTGCATAATTTCAAGACTTTAGTGTAGCTCCATGAAGAGAATTCCAGTTAGCAAACGTCTCACCTATTTGATTTTAGGGATTTTATACATCCTTTCTGTGATCCTCCCTCAACCCCAAACAAGAATCATCCTGCATGCAGTATATTAAAATGCAAATCCTGTTGGTTTTCCCCTTGGTGCTGTTCTGCAGGACATTGTAATGAGCTGTGGTTCTTTTACAATTTGGGAACATTTGAAGCATTACATGATATAAATTACAGCTTAACTTCAGTTTTAGTTTCAGTGTCTGTAGATTCCTTTCTCTGTAACATTCTGGTAAAGGCTCCAAGCACCTTATATTCTGGTTGGGGGTTTTTCAATATTTTTTACTTTTCAGTTGCCCTCTGACTCCTTTTCAGAACTGCATTTATATAGACTCCCTTGCTCTTTACAATGTTTGGTTTGTGTAGTGACTTCAGCACTGTCTTAGATCTGGGATCACACAAATGCTCTTGCGGTTTCGTGGTCACCACTGAAGATTGCGGTGTGTGGTGGGCAGAGATATTTTTGCCAATAGGTGGAATACAGCTGGTTTTCATTTGAGAGGAAACCTGACAAGCCTAATGCACTGTCACAATAATTCAGCACAAAACACTGAAGTTTAAAATGTTCTGCCATATTTTCCCAGCATAGATATGTGACTCAAACACTTCAGAGAAGAGGAACGCAGAACTGTCTATACAGTACCTGCATATTAATATACAAATGCTCGGGTTTGATGTGAAGGATAAAAAATTTCCAAACTCTCCTGCAGACTGCAAGAAAGCTAGATTTTCTGAGTGTGACAATGGGAGGTGAGAGTGAAAGTACAACGGATCTTCCCTCCCTGTCCTGCTGCAGGTTGCCAAAAGCTCCAAATGGACAAGGCAAAGGGGGTCTGAATGCAGGACAAAGAAAAATAGAAATATTATCCTTTTGTTCATAACTCTGGAGAGCCAAACCTCTTGTCAGTGGGATAAATGGTGTCTTGGCCCCCATCCCAACAGAAGATAGCTTGAATATTAAGAATAAAGAGCTGTAAAGTCATTTGCATCTCTCTTGTAGAATGACAGGTCAACCATGCCCATGGATATACTCTGCAAAGTCATGAGCTTTATCTATAAATAACCAATTGCCAAAATCGTTTGTAAAATGATAGGCTTTGCTATGCTGCACAATGGAGTGTAGTTCAAAGAGCCCTGAGTTGAGCAGGTAAAGTCTTGATTTGGGAACAGCAGAGGAAAATCAGGATGAAGGACAGAGAATCAGCAAATTGGGCAAGTGTGGTAAGACTGGTGATCCTCCTGCCCTGGGGAACTGAAGCAGTGCCACTTCATGGTGCTGGCCAGGCTCACAGCTGCTTGTGGGGCCAGCTTGACATCTGAAGTGCAGAGCTGTGTTCCTGAGTGTGGTATTGTTGGTGGAGATTGTCTCCACAACCTAGTCTGAATTTTCATTTTTATTTTTTTAATTGCCACATTATCACAGTGAAAAATGTCCCCAGTTCATACAGACAAAGAAAAACTCTTACACAAATGAATGCCCAGACGTGGTGCTAGCTTACCTCACGTTAGATGGGAGAGAGTTTTACAAGCAGACTGACACATTTCTTTATAACAGTCTAGTATAACTGTCATTTGATTTTACCCGTAAAAATCCTTCTATAAAAGCAACAACTAAGGAAAGCATGTTCTGGGTTTGAATTTCATAAAAAACAGAATTGCACTTTTGATACAACTGCTCTTTTTATGATGTCTGTGAATAATTCTCCATTTAGATTTCAAATTACAGCCCCATGCAATTTTTAAGAAAGCCACCTTAAAATCTCCTTGGAATAGTCAGAAACAGACTATTACCTGTATGTAGTCTATAACTTGCTGGTGTCTTTGTTTGGCTGCAGCGACTTCACTGTCTGAAATTGCTTCCCTTAGGGACTGCTGGGTTTTCAGAGAGTCCAGCTCTATGACAGCAGAAAGGCGGCAATACAGGCTTATAAATTTTTCCTTGTAACAGCAAAAATGAACTGTGAAAAGACCAAGTGCACAGGAAAATTGTTACATTCTGCTTATGAAATATGAAATCCTTAGCTTTCAGAACACAAATTTTATTAAATACAGTAACTAACTCTGGGTGGGTTTCTTTAAGCTAGAAATAAAGAATACAGGCTTCAGTTCTCCTCTCATTTACACTAGATTTACTCTGTAACTTCACTGATTTCAAAAGAGCAATTTCTAATTATAGCTAAGTGAAGGGATAATCAGGTCCTTAGTATGCAGCTCCAGAGGCTATCTTGCCCTTGACAACTTTAATCAGAAAGGCTATTTCTGAGGCTTTTATAGCTCATCATTTCTTTTATCAAGAAAGTAGTGACATGGCTGGAAAATGAAACTCTTTTTTCTTTTTCTTTTTTTTTTTTTTTTTAATTGAGTGTTTCAGAACAAAAGGATCATTTCGAAGGCTGATAACTTTCTTTTGGGCTGTGCTGGCTTAAATCAAGAACTTCAATGTAAATGACTCAGCAGGGAAAGCATTGCAGTGATATCACAGTTTGGGGAAAATAATTAAAACTCTTTTAGGTGTTACCACACATCATCCTCTGAACTCTCCTGCAGAAGGGGAACACAGAAAGTTTAGACATGACCTCTTGCTCTGTGTAATTTGACTTTGGAGCAGCACAAAACTATGCAAGCTTTACCAGAGGTAACAGACAGAATAGCTACAGTGCCGTGGAGCTCTGCAGATCTTAATTTACCTGGTTTGTTAAAGCTACATTATTCCAGAACCTGCCACTGCTCAAGCAAAACTGAGCAGTTACCTCTCCAAATGGAAGTGCAGACATACTGAAACTTGCTGAGGGAGAGCAAGTTTTCAGAAATACTTCCCTATTCATTGGTGCTGCAGTAAATGCAAACATACAGCATGATCTTGTTAGAGCAGCGAGTGCCAGTCGGATTTACTGCTGCTGCTCTTCTGGACTGGGCAAGGCATTTTTCAGAGTGTTCCAGGTGTAAAATGCTTATATTCTTCTCATCACAAATATATATATTAAAAAAAAGAAATGAAGACAGTGTCCCATGTCTACTTATCCCTTACAAGCAACATGATTAGAATAATTGAGAAGAAATTGCTGAACTAGAAGATCCAATCACAGAAACATTTTTAGCATTAACAATAAAGGCCTAATCTGAACATAGAAATCTCACCAAAAAAGAGTGAAAGAATGAATTCTACCTTCTGGTTTCAGCAATGCCGAGATATTGCAGGGATCCAGTGTGAATAGTGTGTGGTCTTCCAGTACGTATGCCATATGTGGTGGACTCTTGAGTGAATTACAGCCGCGGTTTCGGCTCCAGTGCTGAAGTTTCGAGCCTTTGTGGTTTTAAGTCAGACCCTTTAATGTTACTTTAACAAATGTTACTTCAACGTAGTCTTTTGTGGTTATGCAATTATATAGTTGGTAGCCACCAGCTAATGGGGAATGGAAGCTTCTAATATTTGAGATGTGAATCACAGTCACTTTATAGAACATCAGGGATACATATATAATAAGTCATATTGAAATGTCATCTGCCTTTGGCCAGAGGATTGCTTACTTAAAAAAATACTCAAAGGTAAAATTCAGCTTTCCATACTGCTTTCTCCACCATGAACTGCTTTTCCACTGCAGCAAGATTGCTGAACAGAGAGGGCTGCACCAAGAATGCCTTTTGGGAGATGGCTCTGTTGCATGTTTGCCAGCACCACACCATCCCATGCAGTCTCTATTGATTTGTCAGACACGTGCAGGCTGTGTCCCTGAAATGAGAGACCCTCCTGCCCCTGGCCTATGTTCCACCTAATGAGAATCAAATAGTCTGCACAACCTCTAATGAGGGGATTAATTGCATCAGAGTTTAATATGCTCTGTGCATTAATTTGCATAGCAAGGCAGCAGGCCCCTCTCACCAGGAGAAATGATGCGCTCCATACTCAGAGGCCAACAGGCTTCAGGATGGCACATCAGAAGATAAAAGTCTGGCTTTAGGGCACTGCAGCCATGGCCATGTGACCCAAAGCACTGACCTAACTCTTCTCATTCAATTACATTAGCTTTCCTTTGAAGGGATAACTTTTCCTTGGCAGACTACACCATGTATTGTGTGGCTGTTGCACTCATAATTGTATGGCAGCTCAGCTGGCATCTGTCCTCCCACAGGCAGCAGAAACCCCCAGAGCTGTCACAGGCACCACAGTGTGCTGTGGCTGATGTGGCATAAATCCAGTGCTGTATTGCTGCCTGATCCAAATGAAATTTGTGTTGCTGGGTGATGGTAGGTCATGGATGAGTTGTGACTACAGGCAAGGCAAGACACTCCTACATAAGTGATTTGAGGAGCACTTGGCACTGGTGCACAGGAGATAGGGAGGTAATGGTGTCACATAAACACCTGAGAGGGACACCACTAGGGACACAGTTGCCACTAAGGCCTTTCCTGCAGTGGCTCCTGGTGTACTGACTCGATCAGTTTTGGCTCATATCTTTCTCTCTTCTCCAAGGCAGACGAAAGAAAGTCCCCAGTTTTACAGGCCAGAAGGAAACAGAGCAGACTGATGTGTAAGGCTCAGCAGCCCCCACATTTTAATATTCTTTCTAAAAAGAACTATTAAGTCTTTATGAGCTGCTTTTATGTGGAACCTTTTCTCTTCTCTGTGGACCAAAGAAGAAGAAATGAGAAATAGAGGACCTGAAGCTAAAGCATCTTATGCCTTCTGTGAAACAGCTGGAAAACTCTGTTTTGGGGAATTCTTGCCCAGTCAGCAATGCAGGGGAAGAAGAGAGCTGAATCTGCTACAGCACAAGATGTGCTCTCTAAAGGAAGAGATTCAAGTCCAGTGCTTTGGCATTTTTCACAGCAGACTTTTGCTGCACCACAGCAATAGGACAGTCTCCTGCCTTTTTCCAGGTACCAAAGGGAAAAAGTTGTCCCTCACGTGGGAAAATCTATTCAAACCTTTCACAAAGCTGTGGTAAGGTGTCAGACCTTGAGTGGGACAACCTGCAATCAGGATCTGCACAAATCCCCATTACAGAACCAGCAATTATCCCTGTGACAACTCAGAGAGATGATTTTTCCATCCCGTGTCACACTCCAGCCTTTCTGCGTCACGTGTAATTTCTCTTGGTTGCGCGTTTTAAAGAACATCATCTTGCAAAGGAGCTTACAGACACATAGTGGAGAACTGTGGGCCTTGCTCTCTGCTTTGCATTTCAATAACGATGGCTACAGTGAATGCTTTAACCACCCTGCTCCCTCTGTAACTTGTACACCGTTATAGGGAGTGTTGTTGCCAAAGCCATCATGTGATTTATTGACTCTCCACTGGGACAAGGGGGAAAACAGATACAACTTTGTGATTTTATTATAAGGAGACTGGGTTAATATTTCTAGGAGAAGCAAGCTACTATACCGAGTTCAAACATCTGAAGAGGGAGGTTAAGAAATCCTGAGTGTGGGGTGTAAGGATTATTCTGTCCTGGGGCAGTGCAGACGTCGTCTGAGGCGGGGAGCAGGAGAAGAAAGGAGACATTGTGACCCAGTTCCAACACCTCCTGTGTGTACAGACGGAAGTGCTTAGCCTGTACGGGGACACGCGCGGGGGAAGGAATAGGAGAGAATTACAACATGGCACTTACATAAACAACACCCCAAATGATATAAAACATTAAAGAAAATTTGCACAACATCAAGCTCGGAATTTTTATAAAACGTAAATATTTGGGGCGGGGGGGGGGGGTTGGTGGTGGCTAAATGTGGGTTCATGTCACTACATAAAATAAAGATTTAAAGCTGCAATGTTCCACATTAAAACAACACACGCAGGCACAACCCCCCTGAAAACAACATTTATGTTTCTTATTAGGCAGAAAATGATCACATGCCATGTGCTTTTCAAGATTATGATTGCATAATTATGTGAAAACATGAAAATGGATTCAATTAAAAACCTTTAAGATTCAATTTAGGGTTGGTTAAGAGAAATATGCAGCTCTCCCTCAACACAGCACTGAAAAGGTTTAACAAGTGCTGCAGCAAGAGAAAATGGCCCAGGCAGAAGTGGCCTGGGGCTGCTCAGAGCTGCTGTGTGCAGCATTGCCTTCTGCCCTGGCTGTGCCCCAGTGCCACTGTCCCTGCTCCTGGTTAAAATAATAAAAATACATAGATAAATCTGTGGAATTAAAAATGCAATTCATTAACATAAAAGTTTGGTGCTGAGCCATCAGATCATTTGCATCTATGTTTAACTGTAAGGTCATGTTGATGTGTATCTCTCAGGCACAATAGATGAGCTCAGATGCTTGCCTGAGCTGCAGCCTCAGGAACATACTGCACAGTGATTTCAATATTTTAGTCCCTAACTCTAAAAGAAAAAAAAAAAAAAAAAGTTGCACAAAAGCTATACCCTCCAAGCAAATGCAGTAACACAGAGACCTGTACAGAGCCCTATTGAATTAGAGTGACTGACCACAAGGCAGCACACCATCTGTCTTAATTTTGGATTTACTTGAGTCTTACTTGGCTCTTCCCCGGCTAGAAGGTGAAGCACTGATGGATTCCTTTTTAAAAGCAAAGCCTAAACCTTTCAAAATCAAGAAATGTAGAGCCAGATTAATTTATTTTAAGACCACATCTTTCTAGCTGCACAAACAGACCTTGAAGTGAATATAAAGATGATTTACTTCTACTTTAAGACCTCTTTACCCTTGCAGACCAAAATAAAATGGAATTCGTGGAAACAAGAAACAAACTTCTTAGCTTATTTTTTCATGGGTCTTTCACATCAGAGATTGTTCTCCTTGACTTTATTTATTCACATATGCATTTCTTGTACCTAAATGTAAAGCCAGAAGCCAGACACCTCTCCTCACCCACAGCAATCTTGAGGTCTGGGACTCTGTGTTTTAGAAGGGGTACATTCATCTGTGTGCAAAAGAACAGCAAAATGCTGTGTCTTTACCAGGCCTTTCCTACAGCCTCACTCGAAGCCTCCCAGAAAACAGTCACTTGCTGTGCTTGCCTGCAAAAATGCCTCTTTTTCTTTGTCACCTTGGTAAAGGTGCTCAAAACTACTACTTCCATGAAAAAGTGCTTGTTTGCATCTGCCTGAAGTTGCACGAGAGGAAAAAAATAGCAGGTAGTTGAAGTTTGTCTCTTAATCCTTGAATGTTCACCTGTTCAGGACAAGAATATTTTACTGAAGATGTTCCCCCTTAGGATAATGGAATACAAAACTTTTCTGCTTTGCTTTTCTTGCAACCCTGACATTGAATTTCCTACTTTTCAATGACACAGTTTGTGGCTTTTTGTTGCATTCTTAGGAATGGTGTTTTTAAAAGGTGGTAAATCCCACAAAGGCAAATACCTGATGCAGAGGTAGATTGATCTGTTTGAGGAGAGCTTTCACTGCCGTCTGGAGCTCATACAAGAACAATTGAGTAGGGCAGTCTGAAGTATGATCCATACTTTCCACGGATTCTGAGCCAGAAAGTGTTTGGATCCATTCCCACTCATCTCTGTATGTTGAGTCAAGTTAAAATTAGAAATATAACAACAGTTCAAGGCACAAGCAGGAATTCGGTGTATGTGCATTTGGGATCTGTTGATCGTTTAATCCTCATATACCAAAACACTCTAAACTTGTGCAATCTTGATTGAACTTGAAAAAGTTTTATTTTTCCAGCACATGTACATCAGGCTGGACATTCCTCTGGAAGTCCAAACTGCCTTTGAAATATTTCACTAAGGCTTCTCACTTCAGGTTTTCTGTTTCGCATTCTTCATTCCCTATCTACAACAGTATTTTAAAAAACTTGCTACAATTAGCAGGAAGTTTGATCTCTGTGAAGGACTATCTCCTACTCACTGCAGCCAAAGAACTTCCTGCTTTCCTCCACATGTCTCTATTTGAGACCCGATAAACATGGGAATCATAGTTTTGGATCCAATCCCTAATTCACCCTGCCCAGTAGTCAGTCTTGAATAGCAGCCAGCATCGAACATTAAAAAAAGAATGTACAGGAAACTCCACTACAAGACAAGTAATAGTTATGGTATAATCTGTTCCTAAATAAAGATCTGATCTTAAACTTCAAGAGTCAGGGATTGTTATAAACTCTGAAGCTTTAGCCTTTATATTCCTTCCAACGTTGTTAGTGTTCACTACTACATTCTGGGTATCTGTGTTGTCTATGTAAATATCCTGTTCCTTTTTCCTCATGCAAAATTCTCAGCTGGTTGCTGAAATGATGTGGGATTGAAAAGGCCCAAAGAAAGGTCAATAAAATGTGTTGCCCACTAGGCAAGGACCAGGCTGTACAAACAGGGCCCTTGCCAATGGATAAGGGAAGCAGTGGACAAGGGGAAGAATGGCTTTCCCAGAGGATAGCAGTTTGCTGGCTGGTTGCATTTATAAATATGGTTTTCAATTGCTGTGTGTTTGCTGTGGCTTAGGGTGAAAAAACAGATATCACACAAGAGAATAAACAGAAAAATTCCCCACACCAACACTCCTTAGTCAGTGAAAATCCATGGAAAGGGTGGCACTGAATCCACTGAAGGCTCTGTCAGAGCTGCAGGCTGTAATCTTCTGAACAGGTCATTGCCCCTATGCAGAACTGGAATAACCATGGAATACCATCCTTAGAAACCAATGGGCCCCTATCCATGTGTTCTGGATAGGTCTTCAGGCTGCTGGGAAAACTCAGGTGCACCTCTTTAGCTCAGCATGACTCTCTGGGATGGCACACACTGGAGCCAAACCTTGCTGCCACCTACAATTTTACAATTGCAGAATTGCTTTGGAATTAACATTTGATCAATTGTTTCAAACTTAAAACAACTCTTCTCTCTCTCTCTCTCTCTGTGTATCTATATATTCACTTACTTGGAGACGTTGCTGTTGTCTCGGATTTTGACGTGACACAGGACATTGGGCAGCTTCTGCAGCACAAGCACTTTGATCTGATCCACAGAACTGCAGAGTTTAAGGTAACCCAGATACAAACCAGGAGGGAGGCGCTGCTGACTTCGTTTGTGATAGGAAAGTATGTCCTGTTTTAAGGGAAACAGTCCTACATAAAAATCTCATCTTTTTTTCCACGTAAGCAGAAGAATTTGGGAGCAAAAAGCAGTAAAACTTTTTACAGCTGTCCTTCCCAATTCAAAAAGCAGTTAAGCACATGCTTAAGCATATGAATAATCTCTGGTAGTTTGGGTGCACTTTGACAACTTCCAACTTAAAGCCATACACAGGATCTTTAAGGTCTCCATGGCATGTAGGAATTGGCTCTGACAACCTGAGGTTTCAATCTTCTGCAACTGTGGTGTTTAAACTGGCTTAAATAACCCCCACCTCTGCTCCTGTCTGATCATTTCAGCGGTGAGCTGGATCAGGGAACTGATTCCTCTGAAAAACAACTTGGGAAAAGGAGCAGTTGTTTTTCAGCTGAGCAGTTCCCTGGTTCTGGTTTTGTTCGTGGCTACACAGAGGGAGCAGGGCAGCACTGGGGAGGAGCTGGGAGAGAGGGGCTGCAGGAGCCAGGACTATCCCCAAGGAGATCCCAGCCCACATCTCTCCAAAACCTGCTCTGTATCACCTGCTGTCAACAGGAAGATCTCTGTCAGCATGGCGGTTGGTAGTTTGCAAAATTGAATTAGTGGCAGCTTTTTCTGAACAAATATCTTTATCGACAAGTAGGGCTTAGAAGAAATCGGTATTGATGGTGAATTTTCTGGGGCCAGGAGACATTTTTAGGGCTATGTATAGCAGTTCTCCAAAACTACCTGAAAAATTATGTCTTCTGCCATCCATCCTAAGGAATGTGTGCTTCTGCAGTGGGTGAGGATTAAGACACCTGGCCCTCTGCCTTTACTCTTGGAACCATCAAATTATCTGCCAGTGCTATGCTTGGCTCTGACCAGTGCAATTAGACCCTCATTTTCACAAGCACTTCATGAACAAAATACCCACTCGATGATTAAACAAGTAATAGAAGAAAGGGTGGGCATTAGATAGGAATGTGTAAACCATTAGGGGAACATTTTTTCCACTAGGATCTCTGTGGAAATCTGATCAGGCCTGTATTTTGCTTTTCCTAATATAAAACTTTTGCCCAGATTGACAATTTTCTGCACCTTTAACACATTGTAATGCATTAAATCTAGCACAGATCAGGTAAGTTTTATTGTCTTTTGGAAATTTTTTAACATTCCCAGAACCTGGTAACATATATTTTGATTGCCTGTCACTTCCCAGTATGAAAAGCAGACTGTGCCCAAGAAAGTGCCTCTAATTCAAAAATGAACCACAGCAGCCATCATCTCACAAATAGTGCTAAAGAAGGGACTAAGACAATGATTTGTCTTGTATTTTGGGTAACTGTGCAACAGTTATAGGGAGAGTGGCTGCTGTTACCTACAGAAAACATAGATTAATAATAATAAATAAATTAACATGAACTGTCTCTGTTTAATGATAGTTCAGAGATAATTCTTGAAGGGCTGAGCCCCCATGGCTCTCAGGGATGGTAACTGAGCTGAGTGTGCAAAGCAACTTCTGAGATCAGTCCTTGCGTTGTCATTTCTCTAATTGCAAGTCTAGGAGCATGTGATGCAGAAATTAAAGCAGAGATATGGTCATTAAAGGATTCTTTAGCAGCTATACCAGGCTCCAAGGAACCCTGAACCCCACAGAACAAGTTTATTAAATAGAACACTAAAATTTAAAACCTAGATTTAGTTTTCAAGGTTGAATGGAAAAATCTTACAGAGTGTAGGAATTCTAAGTGTATTGGTGCTTAAGGACATCCCAGAGAATTTTAAAGCTTTTTTGTATCCCTTGCTACAAAATTCCATAGCCTGGTGTCCCAAAATCAATAGAAACTACTATTCTCTGCTAGGACTTTGAAGTAATTTCTTTAGGATCTCATGGATATTTTGCATATTAAGGATCTGATCCCAGACCCACTGGAAGTAATATAAGTCCTTGCTCTCAATGGGAGCCTTGCCATTAATTTTATTGGGCACTGGACTAAGGCCTAAAATTCAACAAGATGCTTCCAAAAATCAGGGCTCTGGCACAGGCTTTACAAAAGCAAATAACACACAGTAAGAGAAGCAAAGCACTACCTGGATTGTTATAAGCAAGATGTCTAATGCTGTTGGCTCCTCTGGAGTTGAAAGGGATTTCCTCTGGCTTTGTAGTTTGGATATCTGCATCCATTTGCCATTAAAAAATGAGTACAGACTCTCCACTTCTCTTACAGTAACTATCAGCATATTGCCATGTCGATCCTTGAGTGGCTCATAAAAAACTCGGCCTAAATTGTGAGTTCCCAGCAAATTCTAGAAAACAAATATAAAATGAAAGTTATTTATCACATATCGGGAGAGTATTGTTTGAAACACAACTTTGTGCTAATTGCCATCAGTCCTATTGACTTGACTAAGAAGGAGACACACTGTGTTTCTCAAACCCTTCCCTTACAGTCATATCATTGAGTGACAAAGGGAAATGTTTTTCCTTAGTTGTGTTTGTGGATTGAGTTGTGGATCCTCTGATGCATTTGGTCCAGTAGTGTTTACTCCAATGTTTAATAGAGAACCTCAGAAAGACTATTACAACCCAATGCCTTTGTAAAAGCCAAATTAATTCACCCATTTACTGCAAAGAAATTCACTTATTTGGGCAAACCTCCTAGTTTTGCCCAGTCATGTAATGATGAAGGATGCAATTTTTGGAAGTACTCATTGTTGGTCTGCTGGTGATTCCTTTGATTTGAACTTACTTAAGACCTGGATGCTTATCTGAACCTTCCCAGAACCAAATGTCAGAGATCATATAAAATTCTTCCTCTTTCCCCAAATCATTCATAACAGACACTTTAAATATTTTTTGCTATGTTCATTAACTATAGTCTCCATGCTCTGTTCTCTGTTTTAAAATTATTCAGATTATTTTCCGCAACAAAAGCAAGAGACCCTCATGTTTGTGCTGAATGTAAATAATTCTGGAGCTAAACTGTGGAGTGTGTTTGTGAAGCACAGGATTTGAAGAGACACGAACCCTTTTACTTCAGATACCAAGAATGTGCTAGACAAAACAGGCAGAAACTAACACAACTCCCAAGGCAAAGCTCTCCAGGAAAATATGTGAGGATTAAAGAAAAGTAATTTTAAAAGACTCCACATAAAATACATATTTTGGTTAAAATCCCTTTCCTCACACAGTAAGGCATCTGCTTATAGGTGCAAACACACTCAATCCAGTGACCAGCCACTGACGAGATTCCCAGATGTCTTAAAGAAAAATGCCTAACATTTAAAATATGCTCATTACTTTGTGATTTTTCAAGAGATCTACCGTGAGCTGGATAGGGAGAAGGGTAGTGTAAAATGAAAACTTGAATTCACAATGAAGCACATTGTATCTATAGGGAAGTGCTGTACATTAACTTAATGACATTGTAAACTGATAGATTGTACTGGAATTAATTATCTGCACTTAGCAGGCAATATTTACTTATCAACTTTATTATTGTTAAATTGTTTATAAACTCTCAGTTGTCAGCACAGTGCCTGGGTTTGGATGGCATGAGTTGTCTATTTTAGCTTTGTGCATTTCTTTCCAAGGCAGGCTGTTGGTGTCTCTGTAGCCCCTCTCCTCTGCCTTTTTAAACTGTTCTGCATTTTGGGGTTTGTCTCCTTCTCTGACTTTGGGTGTCTTGAGTGTCCATTTTGTGCTAATCCCTGTGTCTCCAGCTGGGGCAGATCCTGGCAGCGGTCCTTAGCCATCTAATTGTCATATTAACCACTGCAGCATGTGAATGTGCCCAGATGAAAACAAACAGTTCTTTATTGTCACAGTATTGTGGATGACAATCCAGCACAGGGAATGGGGGACCTACTAATGTCAATATGGGACTGATTCATACCCTAAAAATATTTTGTGTCTGCCGAGCTTGTTACCCTATCACTTGTGCTTTGTTTTCTTTCGTTGTCTGGTGGTAACAACAGGCAAAGCTGCAGTCCTTGCTGTCTCTGAATCTACTGATCTAGTCCCTGAGCAGCTGTGTCATCACTGATCTTTTCCATTCTGCCCTAAATTCCTGTGGAGTCAGGCTATTAACTGCCTCAATAAAAAGTATTCAACCATATAAACTTTATTGAGATCCTTCCACTGGCAGATGCCATCGGGCCACACACTGTTAGGGGCTGGCAGCTGGGTGACAATCCCTGTGTTCCTCAGGGACCAAGCAAGCAGAACAGACATTTAGGGCGATAAATTTGGCAAAACTTCAGCAGGGCGATACACCACATGGGCACATTTGCTGTGTCTCTGTTTCAAGCTCTGCACTTTGCATCTCTGGTAACAAATAAAACCATGGTGCACTGGTAATGTTGGGTATCTCTGGGTGTCTCCCAGGGCAGTTTGCTGTTAAAGGGGATCTGCACACTGGGATGGACCTGGGCTGACCAAATGTGTTCTACCTGAGCTGAGCCAACCTCACCAGGGGAATATTCAGCAGATATAGTTAAAACTTCCTCTAATGACAGCTCAAAGAACTGACAAGCAGCTGCTGCTTGACACAGGTGGTTCTCCAATAAAGGTGCAGCAGGCTGGCATTGATGTATTTTGGGGCACTTTGGGGAAATCAGTCCAGACATGTGGCTGCCCAGGAAGGCTGCTCCCCAAAAGGTGTAAACCAAACCCCACATGAACATTGTTAACAATGGCCCCCCAGGGTGGCTCTCCCAGCTGCTGCACCCCAGGTTATTGTGCTGGCACAGCCCATGGGGTGATGTGGGGCCAGCACAGTGCCCAGCAGGGAGGATCTGCAGTAATGTCAGGACTGTACTGCAGATTTTCTGGGAAGCTTTGCTGACTTCAACAAAAGGTAGAAGAAAGTGAAGCCTGGATATGCTTTTTCTGTAACAACCACGCACACAGCTTTTTGAAAATGTATTTTCCCACAAAAGTAACTATATTAATGAAAGTGTCTGCCTACCATCTAGAGATTTCATGTTGTCCTGAAACCCAACTTAACTCAACTTCAAAGCCTTACAATAAAGGTAGACATGTTCTGCTGGAGAAAGTGTAATTTGTATTTGCATAACAAAGAGTGAACTGAGACACAGAAGGATTTAAGTGACCTGTTCAGTACAACTCAGGTTGCATCTGCAGCAGAGGCTGGACTAGAACAGACTTTAAATGCTTCATTAATAGATTAATAATTAATAATGAATCGGCCTGTGAGAGGCTTTTGAGCAACAAATATTAGGATTATAACTTTGAATTCCCAATCTGCAAACTCACAGGCTTTTCTGCCTGGTCATTGTTTACTGGTTCATATCTGTTTGTTTCTTTGTCTGTTTCTTCTGTGCTTTCTTTCTATTGTTTCTTTCCTTTGTTATTCCTACTCTTTGCTTTTACTGTAACTCCTTCCTTCCTGGCAGGAGGGGCTCAGTGCCTCATTTCGCTGGAGATGAGAATGCTGCTCCGGAACAGTCCTAGGGACAGCTGGCAGCTCTGTCCCTTGGAGATGAGAAAGTCACTGAGCTAACAGCCAGAAATGTGCCATGGGACCCACCTGTAGCTGTGCTGCTGCTGAAAGCATCTTCTGCCTGGCCTGGAGCGCTGTGGACGAGGACACAGACACAGCCATGTTCTGCCTCAGCCACCTGATGTCATCCCACATGCAAGACAACTGCAAAAACACATCCACTTCAACCAGCTCTTGTTCTCAGCATTTGCAAAAGCAGAAGTGATACTAAAATGCATTTTGGACTTGGAAGAATCAGTAGACATTGCACATTTTGTATTTCTGCTGACTGGATAAACGTGACACAGATACTGACTCAGACACAGAAGGTGTTCTGTAAACATCATCAACCTGTTTTAATTGATTTGGACTATTGTGCAAAACTGCTTTACTGTTCTTTGTGGTATAAAAAAAGCAGTGTAAGACAACTTAAGTGATGGCACAACCACAATACCAAATTTAAAACCCCTGATTTCTTTAGGGTCTTGCTCTGAATGTCCTTAAAACCTGCAAGTACCCACATAGCAATCACTCATCTAGGATCATGCCTTAAGAGTTAATTGTATCACTGTCAGTGGCCCAGTCAGGATTTAATCCACATGACTGGTTTGTGAAAATTGCCTTTAACATGAGTGATGAAGCATTTCATCATTCAGCTTTTTAATGACATCATTTATACATTCAGAGTGATGAGCTAAGGCCTATGCATCACTAGTAACAAATTTGCAGAAGCAATAGATGAAATTAGACTCCCATTACCTTTGTGAACCACAGGAAATCCTGCATAACTGAACTAGTGTGAGAGTCATCGATTTCCACAATTGGAATTTGATCTTCATTGGTTACTAACAAATTGTCTTTGTAAAAAAGTATAACAGATAAGTAGAGTCCCCTAAAGAGAGAAGGAAACACTATCAAACACCTTTCATGTCTATTCACATCCATGCCAAATTTAGTCAAAGAATCATAGCTGTTAAGTTCTGAGGAGACAAAGTGAGTCATCTGGTATAAACTTCTGTGTAATATAAGGTCATGCAACTTCAGTCTGTGAATTCTGTAAAATATCAGGGAAGTTTATCACTTTAGATGATGTAAGGCTACATGAATCTAAGAGATTATGGATTTGTGCAAGCCACTGACATCAGTTTCAGTGAGAATTTTGCCAGAGTACACAGTACACAATGGAGGTCTTATGCCCTTTAAAAATCAGAAATTTTACTAAAATTTATCATCGATGTACTTAGTTCTGCCCTCTTTTACTTCAGAGCAAATCTGAAGTAGCTAAATTGAAATCAGGTGGGTTATTATGGATTTACATTGGTATAATTGAGTGTAATTTGGCCAACATATCTGCAAACCTGTTTATAGAGATCATTCCTTTCAATATTTACCCTCACAATTAGTTACATATGTTAAGTAGTTACTGCAGGGAATTTAAAGACTCTGGAGAGCTCTTCTGAAAGAATCAAATGCTTATCAAAATACAAAGAAAAAAAAAAGCAAATGAAAGAAGAAATAATCCAGAATAAGTAACTTTAAAACAAATTAGCAGAGCTCAGAGTTGGGTCGCAGTGTGCTGCAAACCCAGCTGAGGATGTTAGAGTTCTACAAGTGTAGCTTGTTGCCAGTGGACTATTCAAATGTTAACTGAGCTCTGTGCTTTATATTATTAATGAATAAATGTTGTAGTTTCCTTAAAGAACAGCAACAGAGGCAGTGCTTTCAAACAGCTCAGTAGCTGCACTTTGGGTTTGCACAGAATGTTTCACTCTGTAACAATTTGAATCCACTTCCAAAAGTAACAAGGAAAAAATTCTATTGATTTCAGTAGGAGCTGGAACATTCTTTTCCTGTCAGCTGCACCAGTCTCACACATCTGTGATTTTGTCAGTTCTTTCTGACCAGTTGCTGTCTCATCAGTAGGGGCATATTCACACATATTTCTAAGGTGCTTTCCTCTAATACAGAACAACTGTCAAAATTCAGAATGTCTCGAACACAGAAGGAATGACAAACCGTTTCAGAGTCTTCACAAACTTGTTTGATGAATGGAAAAGGTGCTTCAGGCTTCTGGAAACGGATTGCTTGCGACCAGCATTTTGTAATTTAGAACTTTCTGAAATGGGAAAAAGAAGCAAACCCAACCCAGCTCTTAAATTTCAGTTAGTGTCTCATAAAAAACCTTTGTTTCTTGAACCACAGTACTAAATTTCAGTCAGTGCCCATTATGTTCCTTTCAAAAGACAACATTTAGAAAGATGCTCGAATGCAACCCTTTGATGGTATTTTCATTAACTTAGTGATACACACCAGCAGACAATTTCCTTGTCTGCAAACTTGCTGCAAACTTAGACAAGATAAAGCTGTTTTGCTTTGAGGCAAGCTCGAACCAGCCCTACACACTCTTCATGCTCAGAAAGGATGGGAATTTTGCAAGTGGTCTCAAAAACCCAAGAAGGGATTTGAATCATCAGTCAATATTTTGGGTTATTGTAATTTCTAAATTTCTTACCATACTTAGCTTAAGCTTCTAAGAAGTGAATAATTGGTACCCTGGCTGACACTGACATTCCAGCATCAGCAGTGTAACCTAAGCAAAAGTTTTGAGGAGATAAGATTAACCTTCATTTTTCTGTATTAATGCATTAAATGCATCTGCTGTTGCTTGGATTTTTTTTTTCTCCATCACAACAGCTTCTACTCATATATTGCCTCAGAGCTTCCACAGTTACCTTTGATCCCTAGTAATCTGAAGTCCAAGAGGTGTTAAGCTCTTTTGCTCACTTCATGTCAAAGCTGAGACCTGCAGTGTGCCTGCCAGCATCTCTGGCCCAGCTCTCCAACAGAAGAATTTTATAAAATTGTCCCAATGTTCTCAGAAAATACTGTTAAATTTTTATACATTGCATTCTTTTTTGATGAATTTGACTTAATGTCTTCCCTTCTCTCATGAATGGCCTTGTAAGCCAAGGAAATGTCTTCCCAAGGGCATTGAAAGCCATAAGTTCTGTGTAACAGCTGTGAACAGCTGTGTGCCTGGGAGCAGGTTTGGAGGGGACACCAAGAGATGGCAACCAGGGACATGCAGGACTTGATCATGTACTGGCAGTTGTTAACATCTAGATTTGAAAGCAATGGGCATTTAACACTGTTTGGGTTTGGTTTTGTTTTTTGCAATGTCTGTGCTGTTTAATGCTGTTGTAAGAGAAACAGCAGAAGTACTTTGAAAAACAGAGTCAATTCTTCAGGTATTTGCTGTGATAGGAAAAGAAAGACAAAATGAAAAATGTCACTGTGAAGGCACATCTCACTTTTCCGGGATCTGACTGTTTATTTGGATGAAGCATGGATCCCCAGCCAGACTGAGGTGTGAAACATTTTGAGGGACACCCTTCTCTAATGGGAAAAAACCATGACTCCTGAAGAGCCACTTGCTGAAAGCTGTTGACCATCTGCTTAGGTATTCTTAGAGTATTTCCCACTTACCTCCGGTGCAAAAGAGGAGGAGCCTGCCTGTCTGTGTCTCCCTGGTGAGTTCTAATCTTGAATATTTGAAGAACATCTAAATTTGCTGTTTTCAAAACCCCATCTGTGGAAGTGCTCAGCGTATTTTAAATGCTGCATAAATTTGCACCACGACTGGCACATTGAAAGCCCCAGCAAACAGCCACATTGTTAGCAATAATTACTGCTCAGTGGAACAGCGAGCACAAAGAGAACAAGGTTCTGTTGGGGGTGAAATCATACTGTTCAGATGTATGAGACTTATTAGATCATCAAATCCATTGTCTTTCCAGTGCAAACTTGTTCTCCCTGGCATGTTCTCCAATGCACTCTTCAGCTTAAACAGACTCATCCAAATCCATGACTACTCCTTTGTTTTCTTCTCCTTCTAAAAATATTCTTTTGTGTTTCTCTCCATATCTCCTCAGATAACGGTTATTTTACTGTGAACCTTTTCCAGTGTATTGCAGTAATGTAAACCAAATGCCACATGAAAACTCCTATCTTACTGTTTCCTTCTTCCAAAGTTAAGATCAATTTAGGAATATAAATTTCATTCTAATTATTTTCTTCTGTATTCCCTCCATCAATACAGAGGGAATGGAGGAGGAAATTACTGAAGGCAAAGCAATATAATTTGGTCTAAAACACCCAGAGACTGCAGCATTAAAATACGAGGGCACATTACAAGTGAAAAATATGTTATTGGTCGATTCAGTGGTTTGGGTTTAGTCCACAGCTTTGCAGAAGCCAACAGCAAAAGATTTAATGCAAAACTAGATGGAGACTCTAAACTCTCCTATATTGCTATTTGCTTTTGTTTTACTGTATTGTGTCTCTAGGAGCCAGAAAACATGGAGCTGAGATTAGAGGATAATTTGGATCTGCAGGAAATGGAACTTTGTCTGTTACTTAATTAACTAATAAATAACATGGAGCAACCTTCATGGAAAAGCACCAGTAGCAACACAGTAAGTTTATATTAACAAATGATACAGCAACTGAGCTGTGAGCTCTTCTAATAGAAGCCTGGGAGTGAGCACATTGCAGCCAAGATGGGAGAATTTCCAGTGATTAGATTTAGATCGGAAGCATTCAAACCTGGACCGAAATAGGTAATTAAATAAAAAAGTGTATTTATGACATTGGCAGCCTTTCTCTTTGAAGGTAGAGGGTGTATAAATATTTCTTTGCAGGTTTTTTTGTTTTTTTTTTTTTTTTTTCATAAATACAATTCACACTTAAAAGCAACCTCTTGGAAAAACAAGAGCCATGTTGCCCCCTCAAACTTGTGTGCATCTGGGGTCTCTTCTTAAATTCCCAACCTGAACTTCTCAGTCTATAGCTTGGGTCTCAAGTCTACTTTTGTATATTCTCACAAAGAATTATAATCTAAACATCTTAAATGCCCCGTGGAATCGGAGATCTCTCTCTTGGCTAAATGCAATTAAAACTATGTGTTCTGCTTGTGAATCAAATTGAAATGAGAACATTTTTTATTTCACCTCTGACTTGTCTAGTAAAATACATTTCAACTGAATTTCAGAAGGAAAATATTTGGTAAGAATTCTACTGAAGAGTTGGGTTCCTTTCTTAATGAAGTGTCACACAATTACTTAATCCATTCTGAATTGTTTAGAAAGAAAGATCTACAAGAAAAAAAATACTTAAAATATATTTGAAGTGTTGCCAGGAAATACAATTGTAGTAACTCAGTTATCATAGTCTGTAGCATGGTATTATGAAGACAAATGGATGACTGTTATTTGTAATCATCAGGGTTTTCCAGAAGATTAAATATATGAAAGCAAAGCTTCCTAAGTAATTCCCTAGGAGATTTCTTCATATCACACAGCAGGTTCAAAAGCAACAGCTGATCTAATTCCAAAAGCTCTTAAACTCACTGTACATTCCAGTGTATTCTTCCTGGTATTTTTGTAAGCTTGTTTTCTCCAGCCCCTGCAATGCAAAGCACGGGGCAAAAGGCAGAGCCTGAATGAACAGACTTGGGCAGAGGATCTGCCTGGAATGTGGGCAATGTCCCCTCCCAGATCCCGCAGGAGCAGCAGCACACGGCCTCATCCTCCAGCTCCTCTGGCTTCCGAGGCTTTTACCTGCGTCGTTCAGATAATCTCAGACCATTTAGATGGATTACTCTCGGTTTCTTCCCCCTTGCTGTCACTCGTCCTGCACTCTGAGCCAGCCCGAGCAGGAGTCACTGTGGGAACAGTGCGGTGCCTGCACAGCAGCTTTGATCCCAGCTCTGTTCCCACCGAGCTCTGGTTCCTGCACAGCCTGATTCTGTCCTCACAGCTCATCTCTGCTTGTGGGCAGGTTCAGGGATCTTCCTCAGACAATGTCCAGCTGTTTACTGACAGCTCCACAACAAATGGGGCAAACAGAGATCACAAGATTGGCATTAACCAGAACGTGGTAAAGGGAATCATGGCAAAGAGCAGGAAAATGCCTGGGCAGGTCCTCAGCCTGTGTGTAAACAGCAGGGCCATGCTGACTTCCACCCTGTCAGTCAGTCGTGCTAATTTACATTAATTAAGAATAGAGCTCAAGTCTCTGTGTTACATGAAGTGAAAGCTGTTATTTGGGGCTTTTATACACAGCAGCTTATCCCAGATCCTTGATCAAACTCCTCAGATTCCACTGGGGTTGATAAATATCAGAATAAAATTTCTGAGTCAAAGTGACATCATAATTCTTACTTCTCCTGTAAGCTTTGTTTTGATTCCTTACCAAATTAGTGAAATAAAAGGGATTGACATCGTACATTTAAGGCAAGTTCCAAAGGTTTTCCTATGATGATGCCATGCTGATTTATCCAAAATATGCTACTGTGTAATGCTAGCATTACAGGCAATTGAGATTTTTATTTGGTTGGAGGCAAGGGTGTTGCTCAAGCTGACTCCATAGTGTGGAACTGCCCCATGTGAGGTCCCACAGCCTTTCAGGCATAGAAGAAAATGGTCTAAGCTAAACATGTTTTCTGTATTGTTATTGATTATTCAAGGAAAAGGTGTTAGGAAATCAAGAACAGAGTTGTCTGTGCTCTGTTTTGAGACTGGGGTTAATTTCAGGAGCAGTGGAATTTTATAAGAAGCAGGCACTGGTGTCAAAATGTCAAAAGGAGGGATTTTCTGCGTGATGTTTACAACTGCTTCTGTTCTGGGCTGCTATGTCAGTAAAACAATTTATACTAAGAATATTTTCAGATGTTCCATCACTTACTCCCTATTGACTGGAAAGGTGGCTTGAAAGAGCTGAGATAGGCACTAACTCCAGAAAGGAAAAAAACTGTACCATGAAAAAAGCCTTCTTTAACAGCACAAAAAGCCACGTAAGAAATAGAATACATCATCTGTATTTTCAGTACCAAGACCATCTGCAAGTGATAATGTTTGCATGAATTTTAATTAGAGAAACAACATTTTCTTGCAATATCTCCTTTCCCTTTCCAAGCATCATAGATGAATAGTTTAAGTTGCTATGGTTACAAGGGGTTGTGTCAGACCCTGGATCAGTGTGATGGTTACAAATTTGCACATAAAGAACAAAGGCTGCATATTTTCATTTCAGCCAGATGATTTTAGCTCAAAGTACTTCTGTGATTTTAAATCAATTGATGCAACTTGACATAGCAGTCATACTAGGTGAAGAAAAATGAAAACTTCATGATGGTTTAACTTTTCCATTTAAAGTAAGTCTCTTTGCAATGAAGCATTATTCCAGTTAGAAGTTTATTTTAAGAAAATAAATAGTACTTTTCAACAACCCATATAGAACAGGAGTTTTTATATAGGCTCTAAAAAGAATGCCAAGCTGTTGCTCTTGAGCTCTTGAGCTATTAAAGGCACAGTCTGTTTCTCATGAATGAAGATTGGCTGAGATTTGAACTCTCTCCTAGTTTTGATCCATTCTGTTTTGAAATGTAGCAATCTTATCTTCCCATTACATTGTGCAAGTATTTTTCATTACGGATTGGCATGACATCCACTTAGTGTCTTCCACTTGGAGGCAGCCAATTCCTCCCTTTTGATCCAAACCAGTTGTTAACTGTCTAAAGTATTTCTTTATATGAAAAAAAAGCTGTCCTTGAAACATTTTAGTGGAATCCTGTGTGAAACTAATTTGTAGGGAAAAACAAATCAATAGGTGTGTAGGATAGGGAGGGAGAAAGACTGTGCCTGTGTGTGTGCACATTGCAGCTTTCAGATGTTTTCATCCAACTAATTTCAAGGGTTAAGAGCCAGATAGTGTGCTAAAGTGATTCCAGATGGGCCAATATTAATATCTTTCTTTTCCTGATGAATGAGAAGGTATGACCTAGTTAGAAAACTGCTAAAATTACAGGCGCCACAGAGGCTTCAGCTGGTGCCCTACCACATAGATATTTCTCCTTACCTCTGCAGTTATAGTGCTGATGAGCTGCTCGAACCTGCTGAAGGAGGCGTTCCAGGGCCTCCGTGTGTCCCCTGTGCCGAGGCTCTCTTCCACTGCAGTCTTTCCAGTCTATTGAACAAAGGAAATAAACAGAAATGAAACACAAAGGTGCAGGAGAGGGTCTAAAAATATTTTCTTGCCGCTGGTACTTCTCGGCTCTAGAGGAGTTTTACATCTCAGCGGGCAGGAGTTGTTTTTAAGTCTGTTGTTTCTTGTACGCTGAGTTTTCTTTGCCTTGTGCCAGCTGGGTAATTAATCCTAATGATTATTAACAGAGAGCTCACAACCAGCTCTGAGAAGCTCCTGAAGTGACTGACATGACAATGGCTATTTCTCTCCATGAATGAGCTCCTGTGCTGCTGTCAGGGCTGCAGCCAGTGTCAGCCTGTCCTGACACTCATCCCTCACCAAAGTCACACAGGGCTCCTTCTGCCACTGCTTCAGACACCAGGAGGCTCCACAACTGCCTCCAGTTCTGCAAAGCAGAGAATGAACATCTTCCTACACCCAGACCTTGCTCTGTAGCCAGAGAAGCTGCTTTGAGTAAAATCACTTCTGGATTTCTGCTCCCAGCAGAGGCCTGAACAAACGCTGGCTGTCCCTGCCCTGGAGCACACAGGCTGCTCAGCACTGCACTCCTGAGGCAAAACCCTGCTGTGTTTATCCCACACACCTTCAACCTCCAACAGACTGTTTTCACTCACTTGCTGCAGATGAGAATCTCAGTCTTCATTTTAAATAAACAAACTCATCACAAATAGGAAGAAACTGTGTGCATCAGAAAGGATCTCCTTAATTCCGGACTTGGCTATTTTCATACTTTGATTATAATGGGAAAAGCGCATTGCAGCCGCTTCCTAGCCCAGAGGAATGGTGGATCAAGGTATTAAGAGATCTGTCTGCACAGGAGACAGGCTCCCATCCTGCTGGCACAGGGGCCATGTACGTACTCATAGCCACCAGCAGTTTGCTCACTCACTAAACATACAGATCCAGTTTCTAGTGCAAGTTTGGAGTCAAGCATTCCTTCCAATGGGCTCACTATGCCAGGGATATAAATACCTGTTTATTTACATTTAGTGTAGCAGCCAGAGTAAGCCCCATGAAAAGCTGGAAAGAGAAGACATCAGGTATCCTGATAGCCTGTGGGCAGTGTGACAGCCGCAGAGGGGCTGTCCTGTGTGCTGTTACTGCAGACATCAGGGCCAGCTGCATTTGCTGCTCTGTGTGGGGAAAATGTCCTTAGAGCTCCTGTGGGCAGCCAGGAGGGACCAACTGGAACTCACCAGTCTCAAAGTGTTTTGATGTTGTCAGACTGGTAGACTTTCAAACAACCTCCTGATTTCTCTATCCCAGTAGTTTCCAAACTTTTTGAACTTCCGAATTGCTTAAAATTGACCTTAAAAATGACACAGAAACCAGACCAGCTCTCCTCATTGTCCATCACTCATTAATGAATAAACCTAGAAATGTTTCTGTCTGCTGAGATTTCACAGAGAAGCTGCACAACATTGGCGACAACCTTCCAGGCTGCTACAGTGTGTGGGGGAAACAGGAGAACAAGTGCAAGTGCTCACTGTCACCACACACAGACACATCTCCAAGAGTGTCACCAACCTTTGGTGCTCTGGGATTGGACAGGAGCAGCACCAGGCCTTCCTTTCCTTTCCTTTGCATATTCTTGTGGCTGCTGCTACAGACAACTTTGTAGAACATTAATGTATTCCCATTTAAATTTTAGCCCAAGGCCATATTTTTTTATGTAGCACTGGTGTAATGTCAGCTTGCTGCCTCCTTGCCAAGCACAAATCTGCTTTTCAAAACCAGTGGTGAAGGCACTGTGTGAATAGGGAAGTTCTGCCCCCAGTAACTGCAATGGTAAATAACATCTTGTCTCTCTAATGTGAGTATTACTTAATGAAAAGGTTTGCATTTAGGCTCTGCTGGTCTTACTGTAAAGCTTGAGCATGTGGCCCTAAACGCAGCAATTCCAGAACTTTCTGTATTCTTAACACCCTGAGATACTGTACAAGGGAAATGAACAGAATTCTCTCCATGGCTTTTGTGCTGATCCACTGAAATCTGCAGGAAGATTTCCCTCACACCCCAAAACTTTGGAACTGTCACACAATGTCAGATTTCAGAAGGTTAATAACAGGGAGCTGTAAAAAGGGAAGAGAATGCAATATGCTGAAAGCAAAATTCACATCATACAAAGTTGCAGTCTTAAATACCACCTGTCTTGCCAGGAGTGCTCCTTCTTTGGGGATATTTGGCTGAAAAACTGGCAGCTACTGTGAAAGAATGTGTCCCCCAGCTGATGTAAATTTTGGGTTTCTGGGGCCAAGTCCTGTGTAGTTACACCTGGCTATAGTCAAGGTAATTGCACATCACCGAATTATTCAGTTATCCACAGTAGATTTTTCCCCCATGATTGCAGCCCATTTTTGTTCTCAAGCAGAATATTTCTTTTCCCTAGTTCTGGTATTGTTCTGGAGAAAACACAAGAACAAAATTGAAGCAAAATGGGACAATGGTAATGCAAAAGCCTTATTTATCCAACCCTCTCCATTATGACTACTGAGAGTAGGTACAGCTTGTTATATTTTTTCACATTAGCAGGCAAGGTTATTAAATTGCTACATTAGCCTAATAAAAACTAGTGTTAATGCAATAAAAGTCCCACTTTACTGCATTAATCAATACAAGGAGAGCTGTAATACACTGAGCCAGGTTGGCAGGGAACACTATGTCTGGAAAAGCAACTAACAATACAATTTGATTATAATAGATTAAAAATTACAAATGACAAATCATAGCCCTAATGAAGTCTGAGAAGACCTGTCAGAGGTTGGAAAGAGAAGAAAGGCTTTTGGACATTTCTGGAACATTTACAGGCTACATCCTACCACATGTGTCTCCACACTGGAGAATTTTATGTACAGGATGCTGTAAGAATGGTCCAGTGAATGGGATCTGTAATGCTACAAGGTAAAACATAAAACTACATGAGATACATGTAAGTGTTTTGCTTCTAGCAGCTCAGAATCAGGTTTTGATCCATTCATGTACTGAAAAATGGAGTTCCATGTATCAGAACTCTCCTAAGAGAAATGGAGATTAAAATTTCACTCTTAGATGGACATGACAATTACATAATGAATTCCAACATCACTAAGCAAACTGGGAAAGCAGACAAACCCAACCTACTTGAAGGAGAAGCATATTCAGGAGTAGATTTGCATGGAGGTCCCCATCCTCTCATGTTGTATGCTGAGACACGGACATAATATCTCTGGCCCTGCAAATGGAAACAACTGGAGTCAAAACTATCACTGGATTCAAAATCTTGGCTGTAACAACTGCAAATCAGTGCCTCACAAAGTTTTTTTTTTTTTTTTTTTTCCAGTGAGAAGCCTAAATAGCTTTAATAATTTAAATGCACGATGACAGATTGAAACATACTACAAAGATTTGAGGACGAGGTTTGAGACCCAGTTCTGTTTGGTGTAAAAGAGATATACAAAGACAAATAACAAAAATGAGAATGATTGCCATCAACATGTGCTTTTCTGGAAGAAGGAGAAGAGAAAGGGTTGTTATTTGAGGTACTGGTCATCAGAGTCAGGTTTAGATTTCTCAAGAAATCTGCACTGATTATTCTGTGAGAAAATAGCAACTTTTGCTCCAGTCTTTCCCAATTTCTTCTGTTCCTATTCCTTTGTGACTTTTGGAGTATGGCTACCAGACATATCATGCTCAATCACTGGAACACGTTACAAGAAAGTCTCTGCAGTGATTTCCAAGGGGTGGTAATGCAAATTCTCGTGTTTTTGTATCACTGTGGGGATAGGCCATCACTAAAGGGGTCCTCAGGAACTCACCGTCCTGACACCTGTGATGGAGCACCTCAAAGAGTGAAGATTATCCATAATTATTTCACCAGCCAAAGCAGAAAAGTCTTCTGAAGCGCTCCATTCCACTAGAAACAAACAGCAGGAGAAAATCAAGTCAGGTACCAGTCCAAGCAAAGAAGTCAAAGGACTTGAATCACTCACAGGTTAACTTTTCTCCTAGCAGTTTCCCAGCTCATGTGGACACGAAAAGTCAGGTTTAACAGTAATATATAGCAAATACACAGTAGTGAAATTATATCTCTGTGTATGGGAGACAAACCCAAAATATTGTTCAAAAGCTTTTCAGGAAAGAATGCTTAAAATAGACTGCAATACAAATTACTGTAAGTCACCATTACCCTCATTTAAACAATTTTCTTTTAAAGACAGAGAAATAGTGGAAAAGAGAAGGTGAAGGAATTGGACCTGTTAATGCCATTTGGCAGTTTATACATCCTAACCAACAAAAAGCACTGACTTGCATTGGATCTGCACAGGTGGGCATGGGCAGAGAGTCCTTTTAGCTCCTCAGGCCCACAAACTACCCTTGGCTAATTTGGGTAGAAATATTCTCCTTGGAACAGACACTCACTGGTGCCCCATGATTGGTTTCAGTGGCTCTCCTGACCAGCCCTGCTGCTGCTCTGGTCACTGCAGTTACAGAGCTCCACCAGGACCTGGTAAATCCACTTTCAGAGGGATTTGAGTGCTGCTGGGCTGACAGACCCCTCCCATCTTTCCTTCAGCCCAAACTGTGATGGGCACCTTCAGCAAAGTGCTCCTGTCACTCCTGTTCCTGCTGAGCTCAGGGGTTATGGAATCAGCAGTCCCATTGTCCATACTCTTCCTCAGTACTTGCAAAAATTATTGTGCATAAATTTTTACATAAAATTTATGTACATAAAACAGTATTGAGGAGACCATGAAATTCTACTGGATGATTAAAAAAAAAAAAAGAATATGTGCAAGTGAGGAACGGATGGCTACAGGCAGGAAACAAGCCTTTTCTCTTAAATTATTCCTTATTAATGAGAGGTGCCATCCTGGTTAATCCTGGAGTTATACCTCTGGAATTTAGCGACTTGTACCTTCAGATTCAAACTTCCAGGAAAACCTATCAAAACCATAGTGAAATTAATCTCTTGAATTATGCTACAGCAGAAACTGGGGAATCTCATGAATTTCCTGGATTTGCACTGAAGAATTCAATATAAAGCTTTTCTTTATTTCCCAAAAAGTATTCACAGAATAGTTTTTGTTTATTTATTTGTATATTCATTAGTATTGGAGTTGAAAATTTAGAATAGATCAGAGGATATAAGTATTCTAATTTCAACATGTGGAATTTTCATCTTCTGGCAGTGTCATACCGGTATTTTCACGTTAAAGAAAACGGCTTCAGAGAATTTCTCGTTCAGCATATACAACATTTAACTGCCAACACATTTTTCTAAAACAGCCAAGTATCAATAGCACAACTCATTTTCCCCTTCTCCCCTAATTGCTCCTTTTCTATGATTGCAGTTTGTGAATGCACAGCATGCTCTGCAACATTTTTGTGTTTGCTGCAATGAAAAGAAGATTGGTTTTTTTATATTCTCGCTGAATTTTTTCACTGTGTATTTCTCTAGTTTTCCACGGGTTTTAAATACCTAATTACTGCCACCTTTAGTGGAAGCTATCTCTGTACATTAGTAGGAAAATGTAGAGACTGTTGCAGTACCATATTGTAGGGTTTTGTTGACAGTTTAATTATAGGAATACTTAAAAGTAACATTGAACTTGGTGGCTTGTCAGACTTTCCATTGTAAACCATGATTTTCAAGGTTTCTAACTCCATTTGTATTAAATCACTGCAGACACTGTACACATGCTGCAGACTTAGACATGTTTTCTGTTTTCCAGAAGGAGAAATCCTGTTCAGACTGCTGAATGTGTTGTCAACAGGCTTGCAGTCCCTTCAGACATCATTTTTCCTTTCAAGGATTCATGGCAAGCAAGACAGCATCTCTCAGGACAGAATCTGTCAGAAAATCCTGCCTTCATTGGAATTCCCAGAGGTGCCTGAGTGTCCAGGAGAAGGGCAATGGTTGGGTCACGCTTCACACAGCACAAAGCAAAAGCCAGGGGTGAGAGAAGTAGCTCTAATGGGCCTTTGATCTTCCCAAATTTTTAACTGTTCTATGGACTGGAGGCTGCCCAGACATAAGCTGGTGATTCGAGAGGCATATTTAAATTTGGGTAGCTTGCCCAAATAAACACTGCAGCCCTGTCCTTGATGTGGGTCCCCTTCCACTTGCATTTGGCATTTAGAGGACTGCTCCCAGTATTTAGAGATGTTGGCACACTGTTTGAAGAGGAGGCATGCCTGAATCTGAGCAGGAGTGCAATCCTACCTGTCTGCAAGCCTGTGACCAGCAGGAACACCACAGCACTGGTGTTGTGACTAGCAACAGCGTGGCAGCTTGTTCTCAGAAATCATCAAAGACTGCTGAGTTCAGGGAGAGAGGCTGAGTTTCGGAGGGGAGAAGAGGCTGACGTGGTCTCCAAAGCCATCTCAGGAGCAGCAGTGAAGTTTGAGAGGTTTTGTGCCAGTAAATCACAGGGCTTTGCTCTGCTCTCCCAGGGCAGCTGGTGTCAGGGAGCCCCTGTGTGCTGGGTGACACTGGCATGGCCCAGCCCCTTGAGGGACAGCAGCTGCCTTGGGAGAGTGACCCAGTGCTCATCCTGCCAGGAGGTGCCGAGGGTGCACCCCGGGGTGCCCCCTGGTCCCCCATCATCCCATCCTCAGCTGTGCCTCTCCTTATGCAGCCAGCAATGCCAGCATTTTGCATTCCTTTTTTTTTTAGCTTAGCCAGTGGTGGCTGAGCCCCATGTGATTGAAACACAGGAATACGATATTAGTTTGTGGATCAGGTTATGGTTATCATGGTTGAGAACCCTCCTTTTAAATGATATTTACCTAACAAGATGGTGTATCCAAAGTTACTCAAAACCTAATTTTCAAATATATTTATTTAAAAACCTCCCTTTTGGAAAAAACCCCGTCCCCCATTTTCAATAAAAATTTCCATAACTGAAAAATAAATATTTTTTCAACAGCTGTGTTGGAATAGTGCCTTCTTTTTCACCTTATTTCAAAGTATATCTGTCATAAAGTAACTCATAACAAGTTTTGGAATTTTTTTGCTTACTTATAATTTTAACAAACTATTTTCCTCGCATGATTTTACTGATTCAAGTGAGAAGAAGATGACATGATACAGCTTTAAAGAAATGCAAATTGATGGAAATAATTTATCACTTAGGTTTATATCTCCTGCTCTGCATTGCCAGTTTTCAGCTCTCTACTGTAATGGTCATCTAAAAATAATACATAATATTCTGCTGCACTGACTCATTTGGCTAGAAACTTCCTAGGAGGACATGGATACCAGTTTTCCTATTTTATAGAAGTGAAAATGAAGTAAGGAGGGGTAGAGCACCTTGTTCAGTCAACAGGCCCCAAAACAAGGCAAAATCCATGTATTGAGCCAGTGTTGCTCCCACTGCCTGGCTTAGTGGGACATCTGCAGCTCTTCCTGGTACCAATGCAAAGCCACTCACCCACAGCCTTAACCTGCAGATGGATCTGGACCTAAAAATTATATAATTTGTGCATGAGCAACCCATCATGAACATTTAGCTAAATCTTTGCCTCCTTTGTGAGAGACAGAGTGCTGGGACAGAGCAAACAGAAATGACCAACCACTTGTGTCGCACTGAAGTCCTTGGGACTTTAAGGAAGAACAAAAGGCTGCCTCACCTCAGCACGTAAATGCTGAATTATAAACACGCTCAAGTATAGAGAGCTGAGGATGAAGAGGGTCCTTTATAAGAGCCCAGGAACAGGAGCTGGTCTTGTAGACTGCACCAACTGTGCTGTAAAGGACCTGAAAGCTGTTGGGTGAAATAAGGATGGAGCATGTTCCAGTCCTGTTCTGAACACCCCAAAGGGCTGCTTTGTTGTGAACGCTGAATGTCTTTGCTGTTGCGGCTTTCCATCTGACACTTCATGTTATGTCAGAGCAGGGCTTTTTTGTGTGTTTAATATATTGGTGACTATGTGTTTTAATGAAGGTGCCCTGTATTCCAGAGCTAGCAAATGCACGATGTGTTGCTGCGGTCGCCAAGATAAGTAGTAATTTTTAAATAAACAGCAGTATAAACAGTTACATAAAACTCATGTAAATTGCTGGCACATAATTTTAGACTGGCTTAAGTTATGTAACTTACTTGTGGCCAAGTTTTTTTTCTGTTTTTTTTTTTTTTTTTTTTTAAATACTCAATTCAAGTACTTTAAAATAAAGGGAGAAGTTTATTTTCACCTGTTTCTTTTCCACTCACAATCTTTCTGTTATACTGAGCATGCCTTAAACAGCTTATCAGAGAGATGGACAGACAGATAAAGCGCAAAGGAGAGACACAAAACACTTCCTCACCTTATTGTAGATTCATTTAGGAAAGCATCTTCTCCAGAGTTAAGTAAATAGCCTGAGCCACAGTAGAATTTGTTTCTTCTCTTGACATTTGTTTTTCCCTGCACTTAATTTACTGAATTGCTGAGTAGATTAATTAGACTGAGGACAGGAGTTCTGTTGCTGCTTGTTGGGGTCTGCAGAGTAGTGTATGGAGCTGGAATTCTGGATTTTATTCCTGCATTTGTCACTGACTTGCTGAGTGACCTTGAGCAGTGCACTCTGCCACTCCAGCTTTTAAGGCAGGCTTGAGCAGCAAAGCTTCTGTCTCCTTCCCCTCCTCCCATGTCCAGGGCCTGAGATGGTGGTGGTCTTATCTGGTGTTTCCAAGGGCCTCCAAACAAATAATTGTGTTATTTATTAGCTTCCTTTGAAATATAAAACTGATAGAGAGCACCACCAGAAACCACTTCATGCCATCTTATTCTGCTTGCTGATCTTGACAAAAAAATTTTAATGATTTGCTCTCATAATGTCTTAGCAACTGGATTTAAGGACATAAAACACTGCCATTCATATGAATATAATCAGGATGAAAGACCCTAAGCAAATATTTATCAAACAAGTGAAAAGACCTGAACACTAGAGAAAAGCAGAAATCTGTTGGTGTAGAGCATCACCAGCTCTGATGGAGAACACTGTTTGCAGTATTTGGTCAGCTCCTCCTTGCTGTTTTCAAACATTCTTTTCAGCCTGATTTAAGAAAGGAACCCAAAATTTTCAGATTTTCAGTTCAGGCTGTGTTCATCTCATGTTTGGAAATCCTCCAATGATAGGAGAAAGACAAATCATACCAGCTGTAGGGACCACTGACAGCATAATGCTTCCATTAGGAAAAAAACAAATGTTTGGCACGGAGCAGCTTGTGCAAACACAGAAGTTAAAACACAGTCATGGCCTGTGGATTTCTAGGTACAGCTTAAATTAAAACCTGAGCTCCAAGCCACTCTAAATACTAGTGTTCATTCTTTTGCAGCTTATCTATAATTGCAGTTATTTCTGTAAACTTATCCAAGGCTCTTTGTACTGGGTTAGTAGAAGCATCAGTAAAGCTGAAGAGGAATGAAAAAAGATGCAAACAAGCAGCTCTTTGCCCACCTGAGGCAAACAAAGCACTGCAGTGGTGTGGTAGGAAAGAGCTGCAGGGGGTTTTAAGGGCCTCTCAGCAGAACAAGACAGAACAGTGCCAGACAGAGTACCAACAGGAGCATCTCTGGGCTATTCCTAGAGAGCGCATCTTCATTTGGAACTTCCATGGCTATAAATCTTCACAATACTTATTTCAGAGTTTGGGTTTTTTTAATAATCAAGTACTTTATTTGCAGTAAATCTTCTTCCCAACAGCTCTGGGCTCCTTTGCATTTTACTCCTGCTAACAATAACCAATGATGTTAAATAACCTTTCTCGTGGCCCTGTTTCTGGATGTTCCTTTGACCCAGGCCAGAATACTCTATTTTATGTCTTGACATTTATGGGAACCGTTATGACAGCAGGCTGGGTGCCAAAGACACATCTTTGCTTGATCATGGTTTCACTAGTTCATCTTAAAGCAAATCTGTGTTATATAAATGATTTATAAGATACTATTTTTACTGAATTTTAATAAAATTCTCACCAAGAGAATTAAAAAAAGAAATTGATCTTTTTTTCTCAAGTATTTGATTAGTGTTTTGTAAATCCCAGCAATTCCTTATCTGTTTGCAATAAGGCTAGCTATTCCAGCACAAGAAGGAAATTTTTTCCTCTGTTAGTGAAAATGACATTTCTTACTAACCTTTATAAATAACTAAGAAAATGTGCCATGTGGGTGTACATTCAGCCTTCCAATGTGGGCCAGTGGTTAGAAAGCTACAATGGATTCTAATAACAGCCAAGATTTGTTTCTCAGCCCTGAAATGACAAACATATCCCACTGTGGCCATGGAAAGAAAAGTGGGAGAGAGTCTGTATTAGAACCGTGAGAGGGGATTGGAGAGTAAATGGGGTTCTTATGCAGAGGCTTCACATCCTAGAAAAGCTTGGCTTGGATTCTGCAAGCTTCCCCTCCCAGTTGTTCTCCTGTGATCTGTGCAGCCAGAGCCGGAGAAGCTCCTGCACGCAAGGACCGATCCTGTGCATGGGGCAGGCTCAGCTTTGTCCCAAAACATGACATTAAAATCTAATTAATAATGGGCAGCTGGGAAAATGCACACAGAAAAAGTAATCTGTCACAATGTAGGAGGCAAAGCAGAGCACTGCACAGTGTAGGGAACAAAGGGAGGAAACACACAGATGCTAATTCAAGTTATCTGTTTAATGGGATTCCACTCCTTGTCCTCTAGCTCTCCTGTGATACAAAGATGGGCTTTGCTGCATAGACGTTGATTAACCATATTTAAGGCTTTTATTTCTTTATAAATGAATCCCTACAGTAACTTAAAGAGTTTTCACCTTCTGTAGCAATGCAGACAGGGGTTGCAGGCAAAACAGCCTTGATTTGGGGAGATTTTACTTAATTTAATTTATTTCCAATTAACAGAAATTTCTAATAATTCACTCAAAGTGAGAAGAAAGTAAATATAATTTAAAAAACATTTAAGTGAACACCTTCCCACTATCTTTCCTGGACTGAACTTAATCCACTTATACTCCACCTTTCCTACTGTCAACTTCCCTTCTCTCTGCTGTGGCTTTCACTCAGTGCTGGGTTTTCCATGACACTGAGACACAGCCAGGCCAGATGTGAGCAGCACATGGCCTCTCCTGATCTCCTCCCACTCCTTCAAGTTGCCCCTGGTACTGGAACCTGCTCTTCATGCCCATCACTGTGCTCAGGAGTGAGCCAAGTGTGTGTTCAGGAGTGAACTGACTGAGCTCAGACATGGGTTAAGAGGGAGTTCATAGCTGAGCCAGCTGGGTGCTCATTAGTAAATTAACTGGGTGCTCATGCACAAACTGATGGGGTGTTCATGCCTGAGCTAACTGGGCACTGATGCATGGAAGCAGGAAACCCTGCAGTTCATGCTCAATACACGAGGTAGGAGCTTGCAGCAGATCCCAAGGCCTGATTCCAAATTTACAGACAGGCATCTGTTCTTGGGGTCAGATCTGATTACTAGAATGGCATCAGGCTTTGGTTGTGGAGGCAAATAAGACCCAGAACTTTGACGCTTGTCAGTTGTCCAGGAAAGTCCGTGATGGGCCAGAGAATATTTAAGATGAAGCTGTGAGCAGGGAAACTTTGCCATAAACCCTTTGAAGACATTCTGGTTTTGTTTAAGTCTTCAGTGAGTCTTCATTCCCAAATCCATTAATCAAAATATCTGCTAAATCATGGACCTCCTTCAAGACAGAAGTCTTGAGTCCCAGTCCTGACTACAAGGAATTCACCTCTTCTATGTTGTATCTGTGAACTGGAGTTTAAAAAAAACCCCAAAAACTTATTAATTTTGATAAGTCAAAGCAAATGTAAAAGGCAAAGCAGTGTCTAAAACTCAACAACATCATGATATGAGCCTTTTTCCTCAGAAACCAAGGCAGACAAAAGTAGAGCCTGTATGTCTGGGTTTTCTCAGAGCTATTTATCCTGAGCTGCTGTTCAAAATTCATATAAAACACAAAGTGGGAGGAAAGAATGATTCAGCTGAGTAACTGGTGTTTGATTAGCTACATTAGTTAATTACACCATCACTTAATATGTGATTCATGTTCAAAGGTGATTTTAAATACGTAACAAACTTAAATAATAGAAGGTCTTAAATTTTATGTTAAGTCCAGCACATACTACAGACATTGACAGGAGCTAGAAATAGAAAGGTTTGTTTTAACTTTTATACATTTCTGTACTGGCTAGGCATAAAAATAGAAGTCAAATTGCACACTCCTGTTAGCTACCAAAATGTAACGTGCAAATAAAGTGCCCGGGAGACCTAATAAAATGCCATAAATGAAGTACTGTAAAAAATATCAGACCACACCTATTCAGCAGGATAAATTCAAATGTCTTACAAAGAAATGTATTCTCTTTTCTTTTTATGGAGCAAGAACTGTTTTGAGGAAAGAAAGAACGAGTTTCAAAATATACAAAGAAACTTTGAATAATAAGTGGAAAGGGTTTCAAGACCAAGTGCAGAATGCTGCTCAATTCCACTATGAACTGGACCAGAATCAAGCAGTGACACAGCATCTACTTTAGAGAGACAGAGGTATTATTATTAAAGCACTTTGTTTTCATAAGATTCGCTTCCACAAGCATTCATTTCCATAACCAGGGTTCTTCTAGAAGTCAAAGAGAGTACAGGCTTGCTGCTTTCCACCCTGATGCTGCTGTGTGAGCAGACAGTTGTCACCAAAGTGAAGAAAGATATATATGGATATGGGTATAGATAGAGATATATGGAGATATAGCAATATATCTGTATATTTAGTTCTTTGAGGATCACTGCAAGGAGCCTGCTATGGAACAAATCCAAACTTGGTCAAACATGGAAGGCCAACTTTGATAAACACATCAAATATATAATTAAAAAATGTGGTATCTGCTGTTTTTATGTGCTCATGGGGGCAAGCAGAAGCCCACACAAAATGGTGAGATTATTTGGTTGTGAAAGGATTATCCCCAAGAATAAAACATGCAGAATCACAATCAAAATTTATAGATCATTCCTGTAAATCCTGGAGGCTTTTCACACTGAAACCTTCAATGTAAATTTTCCATCGACCTGGAGAGAAGCCAGCTGAGAATCCCAGATCCAGATCTCTTTTGAGCTCCAGGGCAGGTCTCAAACAGGCCCAGGTTCCTCATTCCTGAGCACAGGAATTCCTCATTCCTGACCCTGAGTGTGAAGGCAGCCCCACCCCTTCTTCAGCTGAGGCTCCCAATGACAACAGCAAATGGTTCTGATCTGTTCCGGACTGGAACTGACCCATTGCATGCAGCCGTGTGACAGCAGCATCCTGGGGCTGCTGCATACCCAGCCAGGACTGAAACAGTGACTCAAAGACAATTAAAATTATTCTCATTCAAAAAAAATTTCTGAAATGGACCACAAAGTGCTTTGGAAGAACGGAGGCAGGGAATGACCTTTCCTCAAAATTTAAGCAAAACATAACCCCTTCTTTCCTGGTCTAAGCCAACCTGTTTTGTTTTGTTTTATGTTTTAAAGAGCTACACTGACTGAAAATAAAAATCTTCTTCCCATCCAAAAGAAATCCTGGAAGGCAGCTGCGAAGTTCTGACAAACATGAAATACTCTGCTAAAATACCAAACTAAACAAAAAGGTAAAAAGGTCTAAGATGGCCTAGACAGCTCAGCATCACTATCTGGAAAATAACTTGGCATCCACAGCTACAACCAAACAAAGAAGATTAGCTTTGTTTGCTACATCAAACATGTCTTTCTTCCTCTCTCTTCAAACTTAAATAGTTCCAGGCTCTAAAATAAATTTGCTCAACTTGGGTTATACAAGCTGTTTCATTTTTTTCCTTCAAAAGGGAATATAGATGTTTGTTTAAAAATTGTAAATAAAATATAAACAGAGATTTTTCACTGCATGGTGATCCTTACCAGGTAGTGATCAGCACTATGTCAGTTTTTTTTTCCCTTATTCTATACTTTGGGATCACAGCATTACTATGACTACTTCTGATGGGAAATGGATGAAAAAAAATCCTCCAGTAAGAGGAGGTTTATCTGTACTTATTCACTGTGAAAGCAAAATAATAATCAGGTTTAAAATCCACAGAAAATATATGTGACAAAATTTCTTAGCATTACTTTGAATTTTTTTTATTTGAAAAAACCTGTTTTCTTTATGTGTGCGTGTTTTGTGGAACATGTGAACCCTAGAAAGGCTGAAAGACAACAGTTCTTAAAAGCCCAGCAAGCACTGGCTGCTCGTCTCCAGTGGGATGTTCCTGGGAGCTGAGTGCTGTCTGTCTGGATTATGCTGCTCTGGGGTATTTTTCATCGAGATGGTTGCAGTGGTGCAGCTCTGGGATAACAAAACATCCTGCGGTACCACTGTGGTGGTGTAAACAGAAAGCTCTCCCTGGCTTCAAACAGTGGCAAGTTGTTTTGTATGTCAACGTGAAATGTTTTCATTGTATTTGTAAAGATGTAAAACTAAAGCAGATCCTAAGTACTTCCATGGTGGGATGTGAAGTTTGGCTCTAGGGCACAATTAGCCAAGGGCAGGGTTTTTTTTTTTCTCAATATTACAGTGATGCCTCACATCCTTCCTAAAAACTGGCTGGGGTGAGGTGTCTCTGGCTTTGAGTCATTCTCTAGCATGGAGCAGATTATTACTTTTATTATTGATTTATGTCATGCCTGTCTGCTTCCAGCCTCAAAACACTTTACTAAGTTACAATATACTTAGGAATCATTTCACATCAGCCACCACCACGCTGCAGCCTTCTCCAGAGGGAAACTGAAGGGAGCCATTAGGATGGTGCCTGCAACATTAAACAACAATCCAGGAGAGGAAGTAAAGAATACTCTGGCTCCTTAAAGCAATGGCTGAACAGAATGCAGCCACTGAGCTGCCATCCAGCTGGGACACCAAAGTCAATACGCATTCACTGTGTGTGGTTAAAATTAAATCTCCTAATGAAGTGAGATGGTTTTAGTGGTTAGAGAGTGAGTGCAAAGTATTATTCTCCTGTATGATTATTTGTAAGTTATACAGCTAACAAGGGAAAAGATCACACACAGGAAAACAGCAGTTAGATAATGTTCCAAGCCCAGTTTCTAAAAGACATTTGGGCAAATAAAGCTTCGGAAAAAATACATTTAAGGAAAAAAAAAAAAAAAAAGATGACACAGGAAAATTTGAATTGGCAGTTTTTCACTGTTTTTAGGGAACTAAACTAAATCGAACAGAATTGATGTCAGTTTTTATTCCCTATAGTTCAGGTCCAGAGAAAAGAACATTATTAGTTTCTGTTAATGAGCAGGTATTCCCTAAGCACTGTTGCAAATGCTCCTGAATTTTAATTCACTTAGAAAAAGAAATGGTAAAGTATTGAGGGGAAAAAAACACCTTAGCAGCCTTTTTTGTTGTTGTTGTTCCTGAATTGGCAAAATGCTTCAATGGTTTTCTGCACAGGAGGTTTATATATCTGACTAAAAAGATTCTCACACTTTGTTATCAAGCTCTCCTTTCAGGGCTAGTAATTGCTAACTGGTTCTAATCATTCTTGTAAGTGATCATTTGAAAGGTTCATTTTATGACCCCTCAAAGTAGCACAAAGAATTTCACTCTATAATGTAATAAACAATTCTACAACCAGTGCTTAATTAATTCCTGAAAGTCACCAAAAGGAGCTATTAATGATCTTTCTTTTTATCTAACCGTAAATATGCAAGTCTCCTGGGACAAAGGATTTAAAAAGAATATTCTGGCAAGACTAACTGTCAACTTGATAAAGCATAACATGATCACGAGTGAGGGTAGTTCAAAATACAGGGCAGTGCTACCTGGTCTGATCAGAAAGTTAGGTCAGGTTGGATTAAATTTCTCTGAATGCTGTGTTTATCAAAAACAGGACACCACTGACATGGTACAAACCAGGCTTAACCCAAATGAATACCCAAGAGAAAAATACTGCAACCTTCACAAAATTATTTTTAAAAATTATCTCTGTTTAGGAATTTGCTTTCCTGTGAAAATACAATGAATTATTATAATTAGAGGGTGGACAATGTTTCAGGGTTGTTTAAAATACAACTATTAGGAAGAACAGTCTGATATTTTCTAGAGAACTTTGGTGTTTTAGGAGCCCAAGTATTGTTTTCACAAGTAAATCAGGCAGTGGGAAGTTCTTAAATGAAATTTAGTTTCCTGGCAACACAACTCATTGCCGAAAATTAGATTTAGGCTTCTAAAGGGCTTTGATGTTTTTGAAAATCACACTTCCTGCAGCACTGCACAGCTGACTAGGTGTAATGCAGTAATTTGCCTTCTACTGAGGCTATCAGGGCATTATCACTTTGATGGCCTCAGTGGTATCTGGGAGGTTGGAGTTTTTTTTTTTCATAGAATGTAAAACAATATTTTGCTGGGCACAGCCAGTGATGAGTGGAATCTGTGACCAGAAGTAGGAGGAGGAAAGAAAGAAGGAATGTGCCTTTTCCAAAATAAACTTCTGTAGTGCTTTGGGAGCTTGTGCTGATGGCCGTGGAGCCTGTGCACTGCAGGTCTCACCGTTGGAAGGGCTCCATGAGCTGCTGGACCATCGAGGGATGGGATCTTTCTGAAGCCATCCCTGGGACACCCACCCGTGGAAACACAAAACACACTCCCCAGCACACAGCCAGAATGGTTCTGGCTGTGAGTGTGGAAATTTTAGGTTTAGGAACTTCTGAAAAGAGTTCTTAATGATTAATACAAAGAAACAAACACGGCAGGAAGCATGAAGGGAGAAATGGGGGGAAATAACTAAGAGGACTTTCAGGCTCCCACTCCTTGACTTCCCTGGGCAGCACCAAGGAGGCTTCAGATCCCCAGTCCCTTGACCTGTGGGATGATTCATGCTCCAACTGGAAGCTGGAGGATGTGGATTGCTGTGCTTAACACTGAAGAACTTACTGTTCCAAAGATTGTAGAAAACCTGAAAGTTTCTTTAAACAGGAAATTTTAAAAAATCTCATTTTTGTTCTAATCTTCAATAAAACTTACTTTTTTTCTTAATGTTGGAATTTCCTGTGGAACAGAAATTCTGTTTTAAAACCATCTCTATTCAACAGGGCTATTCAGATGGAAGCATTTTCTTATTCATTCCACTTTGCAACTAACTGGTGCCACCCCAAATGTATCACTCTTCCAAGAATGATGTGGCAGCCCTGGAATAGCTAATTAATTGGGCTGTATGATGGCTGTGCCAGAAGTTTCAGCTTCCAGAGGCATTCCTTTAAGGAATGGTGGTGTGGGTTTGGCTTTTACAAGGATACACATGGTTTCAGGAGCCCACAGGCACCAAAAGTTAGTTTGTGTTTTGTAACTGCTCATCTCAACCCAGTCATTGAGCTGATGTCTTAACCACAGTGAGTCAAGAAAACTTCTACAAAGCACTCATGGAGAAAGCTTTTTGTTAATTTATTTTTCTTTTTCTCTTAATAAAAATTTTGTCCTTGGGTAATCTTTCAAGAAAATTCCACTTCTATGTCTGTTTACTGGGAAAATAATTACATTTAAACACTACTTGCATCATAATATAATCTCTTGTAGATAAATACCTTTGCCACTTAGCCCTCAAATTTTTATGCACATTGTTAGGGGAATGAAAGATGTCTAAATCCAGTACCTTTATACTTGGTCACCACAGCTGAGTTGACACTGAGGGGTTCCTGGAAGGTGACAGTGAGTGATGTACTGCTCGTTACCATGAGACAGACATTGGTTGGCGCCTCAGGGGCTCCTGGGAGAGAAGAGAAAACATCAGCTCTTCAGCACAACAAATCCTATTCAAACAATGTTCCTGAGCCTTCAAAGAACCCACTGAAAATCACCCTGCAATTGTGAGCTTCGGGTTATAGGTGTTTGTGTTTTCTGCCTTTTGAGCATTTTAATTAGTGCCCCTGCACACAATAGCCTGCAGACACCATTTGTTTCTATCATGGGTTTTGGCTCCTTTTTGGTTAAAAATATCCTCCTGCATATATGTAACCCAACAAAACAGATTCATGCTAATTATGTTGATGAAAAGCTCCTATAAATCTCTTGGGGTGGATAGGAGGAGAGAGAAAGGACAAAACCACAAAAAGCTAATGAAACCTTTATGGTTTCACAAACAAACTCAAGTTTATCAAAAACCAGGAAACATTTTTATGTTATTTGGATTCAAAATTTCAAATTCCACAATTGTTTTGGTGTAATAGTTTCAAAATACAGTTTTCAATTGAGGCCTAACATTTTTGTTTAAAAAAGGAAAGGGAAGGAAAAAAGCTTAATTTGCAGAATATCAGCAGACTCAATTCAGAAATCAAACACAAAATGTCATGACTTACTACTGGGACTGATTTAAAAAATCAGTATATTAACTTTAACTGCTTCTGCATTTCCCGTATTTACTGTCTAAGAGAAGGAGCACTACATTTGTCTTGAAGAAATAACCTTAGTGTACAATAAATGTGATTAAATTATTTGTAAGCACATTTATATAAAGATGGTTGTAAAAATGTTAATGGCAATGATTGTATTTGATCACATAGGATACAGCTAAAAGATCCACATGTCTAGAAACAATTCAGACCTGTTTACTCCTTCATTTGGGCCCAAATTCTGATTTAATTTGGATACAGACTCACTTGTACAACTGTTTAAAGTTACTAAATTTGTGGCTGTGGTGATGAAATGGATACCAGGATTAAGATTAGTGCTTATCAATATTAAGGTTAAATTTTCACAATACGTATGTGCAAAATGAAATTTCACTGCTTGATCAAATATTTACAACAATCCCGTTCCAAAATAGTAATGTCTTTTGAAAAATAAACAAATTAGAACAGAGAAGAGGCCAACGTCCCCAGCCCTCTTCCTGCCTATTTGTATGTTGTTATATAGCATCCTGTGTTAAATTCTGAACATGTTAAACGAGATCCAGGAGTAAATGTGAAGAGAGATAAGCAGGGCAGAATCATTGCATATTGAACAAAGAGTTGGGATGTTGGATGTCTTATTCATTTTATGCAGCCTAAGGAGCCGGGTGCTTGTTGCTCTCAGATATTTGGTCCTTTATTGTTCTAACACACATTTCCTTCTCTCTCTTGGAAAGGCCATTTCACCTTTGTGCCTCGGTTTCCCCACCCCAAACCTCCTGCTCCACAGCAGTGCTGTGAGGATCAGCATCTTTGGAGAGGGTTCTCAGCTGCAGATTACTGCCTGGAATCTCCCTGTTTCCCTGCTCTTGATGCAGTTTGGTTTTTGCCTTTTTCGCTTCTATACGTTCTCTGTATTTTTCACACATATGTTTGTAGCTCTGTAGCATATTGTATCAGTAGCTAGTTTACCCAGTACTTTTCCATAACATTTCATTAAGCAGAAAGACAAAACAAATTGCAGAGCTCCAAGCCCCAGGAGGTACAGGGCCCCGGTGCTGTCTTGGTTGTTCCTGGGAACCAAGGTTGAGAACAGCTCTTTGAAATACATTTTCATAGGCAGAGCACAGCTATTGCAGAGGGGGTTGGACTCCAGGGAAGGGGCTTGACCTGCTCTTGCCTCCAGATTGGCCTTTTTTATCCGTTATGTTAATTTCCTAAAACCTATAAAAATGTACTTATCCCTGTAGGGGTGGGCTTTTGTGGCCATCTTTCCACAACTGCTCCTGAAGGCCTTCAAGCAAAGATCCTCTTTTATATTGCCTCCTTGCTGAAATTACCTTGAGTTTCATTTCCAGGTTGAGAAAAGAGCAGTGTACTCACGGGCATGCTCGTAGCCGGCCTTCATGCGCTGGTAGAGCCTGGCCCTCCACTCCCAGCCCTTGAGCTGCTTCTCCCTCTCGGAGCTCTCCGTGCCCAGCCCTTCACTCACTGCTTGTGCAGACAATTCCATCACTCTCTGCTGGGCCTCCTGCACCAGCGTGCTCAGGTGCACAGACCGGCTCTCCACGGTCACAACTGCCGGGAAAAGGGAGAAATAGCAAGTGCTTGGCAGAATTTTTGCCATGCTCAAAACACCTTCTCTCAGGTTACATTATAAGATTTATGTGTGTATCAAAAGGATTTATTCTATCACAATCTTCATAAGCTGTTAAAACCAGGTGGGGCAGTGTTCCTTATCTCCTTCAGGACTCACCTCTGATAACTCTGGGGAATATCTTCTGTTAATGGGCCATCAAGCTTCACTGCATGACTGATAAAATTACATCATCCCTTTATGAGATGCTCCGCCCAGGGGGAAGAACCAAATATTCCTACCTGTATATAATCTGAGGTTTGGAACACCACAGCCAGCCATATCCACAGCCAGCCTCAGACTTCTCAGAGGACAAGACCTCCATAACCACCACTGGATCTTCAGAGGAAGATCAAACCCTTCTACAGGACCACAGCTTCAACAGAACCACATTTATCATTCCAAGAGGACTCCAGCCACCAATTAATCAGACTGCTATCACCACCTTGACCTACAGGGTGTCAGGATGTATGCTGACTCTGTCAGTGCTTCTGTATTATTGCATTTATTTTAATTTTCCTATTAAATTGTATTTGTGACTTGGGATCTCCCACTGGTTTGCTTTCAAACTATTACACATGTGTAAGGTCAAAACCTTGCACACCCTTGCCATTAAGTGCGTCAGAGCAATGCCAATTATACCATTTAAAGATCCAGCCACTTAAATGACATTAACAACATGAATAAATTTACCACGTTTTTTCCTCTGGTATTTCTCATATGCTTAAAAATGTTTGAAGTAGACTGGAATTGCATATCTGTTTTAAGTTGAAATATGAAAACCAAGCTAAAATTATAACCTCTCTGACCTCTGCTTCGGCATAATATCATAAATTTACATTAAAAAAAAAGAAGATTGTACTGGTTACAAACACAATATATAAGCTTCTACAAACAAAAAGAGATCTAATTGGCAAAATAAGGAATTTTCTGTGCCTCAGCTCCATGGCTGGTAGAGAATGGATCGCTTTCCAGTTTTTTGTGCCACAGTTTTGTCCATGTGAGTCTTAATTAGTCCTCTGACAGGCAGTGAGTGGCTTGACACATGGAGATTTTTTCCTCAAGTGCTCAGAATAATTTTAACTTGATGTTTAGCAATTCAGATTTTCTGTGTGAACTACTGTGGGCTACATCAAGGTGAAAATGAAGATCACATAGATTACAAACTAGATTAGATTTGATTTTAGCCCAAATCCCTAAACAACCCCCTTGATTGTACAGTGAAATGTGGTGAATCAAGTCCTATTTTCAAAGTTGCTCTTAGCCTAAAATTGTTCAATCTGCTGTTTAGAAAGTAGGACTTCGAAACGTTTAATTGAAAGGAAATGCAACTGCTGATTAGGTGTTCAATATACAGGAAATAGTGTACAAAAGAAAGAATTCTGAAATCACAGAAAATAACTCTGGTGTCTGGTGTTTTTGCAGAAGAGCTCTGAGATAGCTTTAATTTAAAGGGCCTCTTTTTACCAAAATCAGTGCCCTGGCACATGTGGCTTTTCTTAGCAATCGTGGGGAATTGCTAAGTAGGGACAGGCAGGCTCTTGGTTCCCCCAAGTCTTTCACAGGAACAGCAGGAATCTTACATAGACTGAACACATCATTTACTTGGACAAATCAAAAAAAATCAAAGTGTGCCACATAAAGCACCAAAACTCTGACAGGTTTCTGACACCAAAACACCACAGGAGCAAATATGAATGTATTATTTCTAAACTGGGATCATATCAGACAGATTAGACTGGAAAGGACCTTCTCTAGACCAATCCTCTTCAAAACAGGCTCAGCCAAGAGGTCAGACTGAGTTACTGAAGGCATTATTCAGCCTGGTCTTGAAAACTTGCCAGGATGGATGGAGACTGTTCCACTGCTTCACTGTCCTTATCGTGAAAAAGGTGTTTGTTTCATCCAGCCTGAACTCTCATTTCAACTTTTGCCTCTGTCTCTCATAACAGTATGACAGACAGAGTTTAGCAGAGTCTAAGAATAAACCTACTCATGTGAAAAGTGCCCTGGCATCTTTACAGCCACAGGAGAACAAAGAATTACTCAACACCTCTAACATCCAAAGGGTTGTTTTTGAAGAATGTTTGTCTCTAAGACTTTGCTTTCAGAAGCTGGCTTGAAGCCATCCTTCTTAAGTTTGATCATTCCTCATATGGACATCAGGGACATATGGCCAGGCTCCCTGGAACCTGCTGGTATCCTCAGAACTGTTGTTTACTGGGAGGCCAGAGGTGACAGGGTTTCCTGGATCTGTACCTACAATAAACATGCAACACATCTGATAGCACAACAGGACTGAGGAAGGAGATTTTATGTGCCAGAGCTTCAGGTGGTTGAGAATTGGCATTGGTTCAAGTTCTCACTAAGGATCCGGCTCTATCTGTTTAATCAAGGTTCAGATCCACATTTGTCGAGTCCTGGAAACGTGTCCAATCAGCCAGTGGGAATTTTAATCTTATTTTTATTTGGGTTCATATGAACAAACCAAACCATGAGTATGTGATGAATAATAGTAACTAAAAAGATAACACTTTGTTTTCTCCCCAACTAAATTAATATTTTGAAGACTGTACTCTCTGATCTTAGTTACCTTTTTTTTTTAAAGATGCTGGGTTCCTGTTGAGATTTATACAATCTGAGTTCCATGTGGAGATGAGAATCATAGTTTTACTTTCTATTGCTTTATCTGCTGCTGTTCCAGGCAGAAATGCAGGTGATACAGATGGAAGCTATCTGTCCTCCAGATCCTCTTCTACAGAGTTAGATTAGAGGCTATAATGAGATTTCAGCTGGATTCCTACAGCTAATATATACAGGGGAAGAGTGAAGGTTTTCTGTGAAGAAAGCTTTTTGTGTGCACTTGGAATGAGGAATTCCTCTATTTCGCCTTCTCCCAGCTCTGTGCATTTGTCTTGTAGACGTGTAATCACATGAAAAGATGCTGTGTCCAGCCCCAAAACTGGATGAGTCAGGATTTTACCCTCCCATTCAGCCTGCAGAAGTCTTGCTCAATTGCCCACCATAGAGAAATGAAAATGCTCCTGCTGGGCGCTGGATTATGTTCCTGCAGCCCTGAGATGATACAAACAGGATTTAATTTGAACAGGGTTGGTTGAGCATGGAAAGCAGAGCAGAAAGTTTGGAGAAAATAGAAAGTGACTGCCATCAGTTCCACAAGAGCGAAGCCAGGCAAAAAGATGCTGTGAACCATTTTTTGAGGGCTACAACTAGCTTTTTGCATTTCGCTCTCAAACAGCCACTGCAAAGCCTTCGGGTAAGAAATGCAAACAAAATGATCATTTGATTTTTACTGAGACTGTTTCATCCATTATTTCAATCAGAAAAACTAAAAATCAAGATAAGTGAAGTGGAAATTTGGTGGGTATATTTTGAAATGGAAATGAGGTGGTTATATATTCATATTCTCTGTGTTCATAGGCATGTTTGCATTAATTACAGGAAATGAATACTAATTTATGATTGCCCCTGCTTGCCATCAGACTACATTTATTTACAGATGAGGTCAATGAAAAATTAGTTTAGTCTTTTTTACTGCTGTTTAGAACACTCAAGACTGTGTTTTCCTCTAGATTTGTCATGGTTAATGAATGTTGCTTCAGCAGTCAATCATGTACTCTAAATGCTGTCACACTTTTTTTTTAAAGCCTCAGTCATGAACCATGACAGAAAAATAAACAAATAAATATAAAACTAAAAAACTCTTTTCACTGAGCAGCTACACTATGCAAAAATCTCCAGGGAAGGTTAAAGGAGGCCAGAATAAATGATAATATAAGTGCTGTGGATATAGAAAAGCAATAAAGGTGTACCAACACTGAGGGTCTGGCAAAAAAACTCAACATGCACATGCACACACACTCTCCAGTGAAAAAACTGGCAATGTTAGTAGCCTCAAGGTGCAATTTCCTGGAGCACTGAGATTGACATGCCAGCACTAAATGTTGTTAATTTAACTAACTTCAAATTAATGGCAGAGTCTGCAGTGGCCGAACCCCTCAAACACAGTCTCATTATAGCCTTGCTGGGAATGTCCTAAATATAGGCATTGACAGTTTCAAACAAATTCTCTTACATCGGGGTATTTTTAGACCCACGTAAGGCGTCAGAGTTTGTGTCATGGTATATGGTTGATTAATTGGCTTGGTAAGTCACCCTCCAACCCACAAACTGGGCATAAAAAGGCCCATGAAGGAATACAAAGAAGTTTTATAACTACAATATGTAGTTATAAGCGATATTGGTATTCCAGTAAAGTGAGAAGGTCTGTTTTGTGTTTAGTTTTTCTCTGGTTCTGTAGAACTTTGAAATTCTCATTTAAGTGGGATTTTAGGCCATTTGAGGACCAGTAGTAAGGAGTCTGTGGGGAATGGAAGTAATAGGTTTCAATACAACTGGCCTCCTGAAGGCAGCATAGCCAAAATCAAAAGGATAATAAAAAAAAAAAAACAGTCTAGACAACCCATCATCTGTTCATTTTTGATAACAAACTCTACATTTCAGACCATGATCTTTGAATCCCTGAGTTCCTGTTGCCATATTTTTAAAGATTTTTTTTTTCTCAAAATTGCTATTAAAGCAGCTGCTCCAGTGTTAATCACATTAGAAGCTCAACCTGATTCATTAGCTGGTGTATCTAAGAGATACTGCTGCAAATATCCTCCAGCACTCTTGTTATAATCATCCTTACAATAAAACCAGGCAATTTCTGTGTGTCCTGTAATTGATTTTCCCTAACAACAGCAGAATTGATCTCATATAAGCAATTATCTAAGTCAATTTGTGTTCTTTACTTACAGTGTGGGCTTTCCTTTGCTCCAACATGTAGAAGGGTCCTGGCAATGGGGACATTGTTTGTCAAAATGGCAATATCCAAAGGAGTGAGCCCCTCGCTGTTTGGTGTGTTCAGGTCCAGTTCCTCCAGTGTGTATTGATAAAGAAGAATCTGAACAGCATCCAGGTCCTGCTGCTCTACTGCCTCAAACATGGCTTCATTGCACTGGAAATTCTGTGTGTCAATAAAGACAGAAATTTAGTAAAACTTTTCATATGTTAGTGTTTTCAAATAGAGAAAATTTGTGTTTTGTGAGGTTGCTCCTCATAATAAAATATTGCTCCTTTAACCCCAGCTTAGGCTCAGCTTGAAGCATGGCAAAATGTTTGCAGCAGAATTGAGCTTGGTCTACCCCTGGAGTGCTTGAAATTGCTTCAGGTCTGTGGGAATTTTCAAGTGAGATTCAAACCCATATGAAGCAAACACATTCTTCTTTAGACATCTGTCCTCTAATCAAACTATATGAGCAACATTATGTTTGCAGTGTGAAACTGGATGATACACTGCAATTTTGGCAGAGCCTTGGACTACTGAGTTTTTCAAACTCAAATTTTCAAGCAGAAAACTACAATCAGGTGATGAAAATCCAAACCAAACAAGCAATTCTGCAGAAACCCCCTCCCAATTCCAGTGTGCGCCAGTGTGTTCATTTTACCACCTCAGTTATTTCTAGGTGCTCATATTATTGCACTGAAGTTGTAACAAGGAGAAACTTCGAAATTTATAGGCCTTAAAAATAGAAGTAGAAACGAGACTGGAAAAAATGGACTGTCCAGTGTGTATGTCTGAGCAGCAGAGAGCACAGGCAGCCAAACTCGAGGACTTTCATGGCACTGCGGCAGGGAGAACCACTGAACCTTTTCCTTACCAATGTCAAGGAGATAAAAGAATGGCACAATACAAAGGCTCCTGTTGTTTGTTAATTGAGTTAGGGAGAAGCAGGTGCAGGAGAGTAGCAGGTCCTGCAGGTTTCTTTTATGAGAACATCCTTCTGGAGCCTGCAGTAATGACAAGTTATTTGCCAAGATTTTTTAAATTCTCTCCCAGTGTCCCATTGCCGTAATTACCCGATAGGGTTTTTCCCTCTTTGGAATGAATTAGCAGGAGCAGGAGGCCCAGCAAGGCACGGAGGGCTCAGAGCACAGATTCAGACACGTAGTGTAAACCAGCTCCCTGTGTCCCAAAACCACGGGGGGGAGCACTGAGAAAATTCTCATCACAGAATGCACTCTTTATTCTATGAAATAAATATTGAATTGAAACCATCTTCTACTGAGATTAGATGCTAACACTTAAACCACTCTAAAACTTCATTTTCTTTTTAAAATTGATATGGTTTTATTTGGCATAGCCATGTCCAAGTTTGCTCTCAGTGAAACACAATCGACCTGCTGGAACATCTTTTGTCTCCTCATAAAACACATGGACTAAAGTTTCCAAGCAGTTCTGGAAACTGCAGTCCCCAGCTCCACCTTGGAGTTTGATCAGTTCTACACGGGCTTTTTTTGCAGTGTGCTTGAAGTTAAAAGTGTCTTCAGAAATTTTCAGACCTAACAGGGATCTTCTGGTCTATGCTTAGCTTGTGAAATATTGGTACCACACTAAGAAATTGTAAACGTGATGTTACCTAAAAGTTTTAGTATAGACCCCATCTGTGCTGAATATTGGGGATCAGCAGAACAGGAGGACAAATGTACGTAAGATGCCCTTTACACCACGCTGCCAATATAAAGAAATGAGATACTTATAATAAGATGACAATCTAAGGATGAGATGAACTATGGAGCAAAAAAGGAAATTTGGGTCAGTGGTGCTGACTTGGGAATCTACCTTGTAGAAGCTGAAATACAGAACAGCTCATGCTAGAGAAATATTTTTTCTGTAGGTTTCCATGCAGAATAAGAGATATGACTTAAACGTCAGTGTTAATCATGAGGTTCTGTCACATTTTTGGGTTTAGACTTTTCTCCAGATGGTGAGATTCAGGGTTAATTTTATGATCAAATACTTAGGCCATACTCCAGGGTTGGTATAAGATAAAAATCGCAGAAAAAGGGACAGTTGAATGGCAAGCAGCTCTGTTTGTCATTCTTTTTTAACCCCTCTCTTCAAGATCAAAATTGTTTGTGAGGACATACACTGTCATTAGGCAGAGCACATGTCCAGAAAATTTTAGAAAGGAAGACAGCACATATTTCTCTTATTATGAGACAAAACTTTAAAAATGTCAGAAGTTTTTACTGCAATGCAGGAATATTTCTTATCATTCCAGTAGCTCCACAGCAGCTCCTTTGCTGTCTTGCTTATGTAACACCTTTATAATCTTGATATCGGAGACCTTATGCTTATTCTGCTGTTTTGCCTGTACCCTGAAGGCATGAAGTGCTCTTGCTAGAAATTAAAAGAACTTAAGTAATTATAATTACAAAATACTTTAATGATTGGTATGATACTTCTGTTTGTCTTCAGCTCCACTCAATGGTGATACTGATTTAACAGCTGTATGTCACTGTATCGTACACTCAAAATTAACATACAGAGATCACTGATGTTTAAAGTATGGAGGAAAAATAAAGCTGTGCTCTTCACTCTATGAGACTTCATTATTATGATGCAGAATTGTGAAATGATAGACTTTTTTCATGGAAATTAGTAGAAATGTAAAATCTGAAAATCACAGAATGTTTTGGGCTGGGAGGGACCTTAAAGATCAACTTGTGCTAACAACCTGCCACAGACAGGGACACCTTCCACTAGAAATACATTCACCAATGCTTCTATATCAGCATTCCAAACAGCATTAATTTAAACACTGTTAATATCCATTTCAAATTTTCTACTGTTATTGGAACTTTCTCTACAGTGTTGTTTATTGGAATACAGGATAATTATGCTTCAGAACCATCTGAATTGATCACAGCTATGAAAATCTACGTATTTAGTGGTGAATTAATCAAGAGCAGATTACAAGGGGAATTGGTTGGAGGAAACTAAATGACTCCATTGGTCTGCATTTCTTTTAGTTAAGTTCATTTTGGAAACAGTCTGGGAGCAGAAAAAAGGTAAAGCTGCTGATATTACTGAGTGAAAGGCTGTGGTGCTCACTCAGGACAAGAAGGTAGTTATTTCTCTCTTCACATTTTCCCTTCTGTGGCACTGGGTACACACATGGTTTTCCCTTTTTTAAAAACAAGAATAAGTAATACTCTTTTAATTGGCTTTACATAGGTGCACAAAAGTTAAATGAGTTAGCATTTGTAGAGTGCTCCTCTAAGTGCTCAGTATCATTATTTGGCTTTAATTCCAATTTTGTCAGAAACTCAGGAAATCTTGTGCTACATCTCCTAAGTTTCTTCCATTATATAAACCAGAAATTCATTATTACATGATGATAAAAGAGAGATGGCTAACTTCACTATTGTATCAACCCAGTTATGGCTGACAAAATTAACCCAAATTGTGGCTGACAAAAGCATTGGTTGTTTTGAAAGATCTATACACGCACACCCACACCCCCACAAACACCCTTAAGAGATTTTACCTATCTGTCAGATTGCTATAGAATTATTTTTAAAACTTTGATTTAAACTGGGGTTTTTTGATTCAGTTATCACAATTTAGACCTGCCAGTGTGTCTTTGAAAATGCATCTTCAGGTTCTGCTTGCCAAATGAAATGCCTGAAGTATTTGTGAAATTTTGGCCCTAAGTAATTTGTTGAGCACAATCTAAGCACATGTTTAAGTTAATTTGTCGCAAATGCTCTTGCCAACTGACCTGTTGGCAAGAATGTTTCACCAAAAGGGAAAAAATAAAAGCAAATTTCTATTTCTTCATTTCATTAGAAATCTGATTGAAAAAGCTGCACTGATTTCAATGAGAAACAGAGCATGAATATTATAAGCTACTTCATCCAATCCAAACAACTACAAGACCAAATTGCAAATGCCAGGTTTTCCAAATGAGCAATTTAGACACAAGCAATAGACTGAAATACATTGGCAAGTCTTGTAACTTCAAAGAGTGTAAAATTGTGGGAGCTGTGATGTGGCCTTTCTAACTGGTCATGTGTGCATCGCTCATCCATAGCAGAGCACATCAAACTGTGCTAGACAGTCAAAATGCCTCAAGAGGCAGCAAAATATCTATTATATCTTCACCCATGCTAGTGAACTGCCCTATTTGGAAATCTGCATCCACCCCAGTTCTCCAAGTGCAGAAAAACATTCTACATACCTGACCAACTTTTCCCCAACTATTTGCTTTCACACATAAAATAGAAATATATTTGAAAATTATACAGTTTTTTGCAAAAAGCTTATCATGTTCCATGTAGAAGACTCTCTAGTATTGCAGCATTTTTCAGACATCTGCAGCCCAGGGATAAGAAATCCAGGCAGGTATAAGGAGTAATATCTTGAGACCCCAGTGCTCTATTTTAGTCCAGCTGGTATTGTCACAAATACCAACACGAGTCTTCTGATTTCTGCAATCATTTACCTTTACTTGATAACTTTCTTCTGCTCTGAAAGGACAAAAGCAACAAATTCAAAGAGAAACTGAAGCACATATTGGGTGAAGTTTAGGAGCAGTTTTTACATTGCTTTTTCCTTGACTCAGTCCTGCAGCCTCTAATCATTAGCTGGACAGCTGTGCTACGTGATTAATTTATTTAGGTGTTACTGTGATGCACAAATGTATATACTGAAAAGAACTACAGTATTGCTTTGCAGTAAGTAATAACCATGTTCCAGTAAGTGATTCAGTGCCAGAGTGTTTAGAAATGCAATCTTATGTAGCTTAATTAAAATGAAGTGCCCCTTTCAAGCTATTTGCTCTAACTTTGACTGAAAAAGTCCACTATGTACTAGTGGAGTTGGAAAAAGTGGTAAAGTAGTTTCTGCAAAGACTTGTTTTGATAAACATGAGTTCAAGAATAAAGCTATTTTGGGACATTGCTATGTCTGCAGCAAGACAACAATTTACTGAATGGAAAGTGTTGCACAGCAAGAGAGAGTGGAAAGAAAACTCTTCACTAGCCAAAGCTGAAAGAAAACAAATTTTAACAAATGTTGTTCACTTTTCTGGAGGCATGATTTTATTCCTTGACTTAGCTCTGTGGCACAGAAACTCAATGATTAGAAAATACATGAGCTTTCAACCTGATCTGGAATATTTCCACCCCTTCATTAATGTTTTTCTTGCTGTTTATTTCTAGGGAAAACTGGGAAAACAACAAGCAGAATGGATAGAATGGGATCCAAAGTCTCTCGAGTTCAGTGGGAGTCTATTCACTGCCTGTTGTGGACACCAGCTCAGACCCCAGACTGGTGATACCTACAGGTTCCTCTGCTGGGTGTTTGTGAGTGACTAAAGCTGTGACACTCCCATGACAGTGTAGTGGGCTGGGGGTACAAAGTTAGCACAGGTACATCTGTATCCCATCAAAGCCCCATCCACACAACATAAAATCAAGTCTCCAAATGATGATGACTGATGGTTTAGGAACTCCCACTGCTGCAGAGTGAAAAGGGACAGAACTGAGACTGTAATTTATTGCCTCAGGCTTAGCAGAGAGCTCAGCCTCCAGTAGCAGTACTCTGCTCCTCAATCCTTTGGCTCAGCTCATTGGCCATTTCTCTTGTTATTAGTTAAGTATGACAGAAGAGCCCATGTTTGAAGAGATGTGTAATCTAAAGTGTGTATTTAGATAAACATTGGTCAGAAGATACGCTCGCAGCCTGGCATTCATTCAGCCTACATGTCAGTCTGCTCTGGCATGTCCCCAGCGCTGGTTTATCCTCCTACTTCACTCTCTCAGTCACACTCGAGCTTGCAATTGAAGAAAAGAAAAGATAAGGTAGTGGCTAAAAAAATGAATCTAAAGAATCTTTCCCCACAGCTCATACTTTGAGACTTCAATTCAAATCATCCCTCCAAACTGAAAAGCATTTAGAAACCCACAACCTCAAAAGCACAGCTGTTGGCTACTGTGAAAAGGCTGTTCTCCAGCTTACAAGCCTTGTTTGAATTTCAGGCTTCTCTTATGAAACAAGAATCTATTGGTTCTGGAAGAGTTGAGAGGAAGCAGCCATGGTCCCCTGCTTCCTTCACGTCATGGTCTTTCTGCATAGGACAGAGACAACAGTCATATGAGAGTTCTCTGACTTCAGGAAAGCATGATCCTGGGAGACAGCATCAGCTAATTGAATTAAAAATAATTTCCAATTCTCTCACTGATTCATGTATGTGTCTTACATAACATGTGAGTGTTAAAGGAGCCTAGAGTGTCCTTTTTCCTTCTGACAAAATGTGATATTGTTGTTATCTGGCCCAGCCATACTCTGAGTTTAGTCCTGCGTTGCACTAAGCACCTGATTGAGTGCAGCACAGTACTGGTTCCAAGGGGTGTCTCCTGGTACATTCACAGACTCTGTCATTAGTCTTTGCTCTTCAGAAGAGGAGACAAACTCTTTCCTTCAAAATAATTCAGAGGACAAGTTGAAGAATGTATCTGTTTTTCCTACTTAGAAAAAAGTGGGATTTATTTTGTTTTGGCAATATCAACAAGCAGGTTCATCTTCCTTTAGCAAAAAGAAAATATTCTGTTGTACACTGAATTTCAATTAATGTTGTACACTGTCAAAGTCCATTCCCCAAAGTGTGTGCACTGGGGGTTGTGTAACTCCACCAGCACTGGCAGCAGCAGGAGCCCTTGTGAGAGTTAATTCCAGCAGATGTTTCTATATTTACTGTGCTGGTGCCAGAGTGCTTGGCTGGGATTTGGTTGGGGTACCCAGGCCAGACTCCTTCACATGTGATCTCTTTCTTCTACAGTCTTATCTACTGACCATCACCACAGTCTGGGAACAGCCTTGCATTTATCTGTCATGCCTGAAAGTTCCATTTGCTCTGTTGTTTGGAAAAATGGGAATTGCTATTAAACCCATCCTCACTTTTCTCAAAATACTTTTTATTCTTTTCTTGTAAGAGAAATGCTTGCATCTATAGATTTAATTCACATTTTGTCATGTAAGTGCCCAGTTACAACCTTGCTCCTAAATTAAAGCATCATCCCTTGAGTAGGTAGCCTGTCTTTACCCTTCTGTTTTGACAAAGGATCATAAACATTAAGGGTGGGAAGAACGTATGGCGCTCGTCAGGGAACAAAGCGAGATGATGAGAACTGTACAGATTGAAAGGCAGCTGGATAAGGAGATGAATAGGAGGGAGAATGGGCAGAGTGATGGGGCTCAGGCAGTTACCAGGGAGGCCTTGCGGAGGCTGAGGCGGTCGGAGCGGGCTCGGAAGTAGGCTTCATCAAAGGACGTGTGGCTGCCCTTCAGCTTCTCCGACAGGTTCCGGTACAGCCGCTTGGCAGCGTTGGGCGACGATGGCATGCTGTGCTTCTTGCTCTGCAGCAGGCTCAGGTTGTGCATTTGCTGGGTCATTCTCAGCCAGGGTTTTCTAGAAGAAAAACAGCAGCCGTTTAGTGAGGATTTGCTGCAGCAACATCACGGATCAGAAGCGTGTCACTGAAGCAATCAGTGCGAGGCTGTTGTGGATAAAATCACTTTCACACAGTTTCTGGACACACAGAGGCAGGCTTGGGGCTTTCTCAATGGGAAATCGCTCTTTATGGAATTAGACCCATGGATATCTATGGAGACACAGAGTTAAAGATGGAAAGATAAAAAAGACCACCCCAGATTTATTTGCTAATTTGTACAAGAAGGAAGGGTTTCAATTAATGAGGGAAACAATGTTTTTGCAGTGTCAGTTTTGGTAGTGCAGGTGTCAGAAAAAATGACGCCCAAAAGTAAATGTTGCTGTGGACAGTTTCATACTGAGTGACTTCTTCCTTGTGTAGTGGGCAGGCACTGGTTGTGTCTATATATTGTATTACTTTATCCTGCTCTGTGTTTGCCTTGTCCAGTTAGAGTACAAACCCTTCCAGGAGGGACTGCAGCCTCTCTCTGACTGCCTCACCTAACTGGATTTACATATTATCTCATAATTAAACAATACTTTCTATGCTCTATCATGACAGTATTTTTTCCGTATTAAGAAAATTTTAATTAATATTTAGCTCTGGAAGTATGTTATGTGGAAATAATTTTGCCTTTCTGAAGGGAAACTAAGAATCTGATTTGACCCAACTGCAGGCATAGGAAACTACCCCTATGAATTTCTAAGTGAAAATGTGACAAAAATTAACCATTTCTTCTCATTTTCCTTTTCCCCTGACAAGAGTGTGTACACATCTATAGGGCAGAATGCCTCTCTAAGAGACTGCACAGCTGTAATAGTAAGCCTGGGTACCCTTTCAAGACTATCTTTTCTGGAAATAATCTCTTTTTTTTTGGTATTATGATACAAATTCTTTTTTGTTCTCATGGTCTCAGCCTTTTTCTGAGCAAACTGGATGGCAGGACCAGACTTCAGCGACTATTTCCAGTAAAAGCATTCTTTACTTAACACTCACCCTGCTGTTGAGGCTGGTTTTGGTAGGTATTTTTCCTTAAGATTAAAGACATCACTCAGGTCTCCTAAGATTTCTACATCTTCCATTCTCAGTGTACACTGTGGTACACAGACACCCTGTGCAGAAAAGTATCTTATTACAAATAATTTCACATGTTCTCCATGCTCCTGAGGTATTGAAGAGACACTAAGTCTCTGAAGGCAGACAGAGTCAACACAATTGTCATATGGGATGAACAGACTGTGTTACACTAGAACAACAGTGTGTGCAATCAGAAGGGAATTACGTCAGCTGCACTCCTGAAATAAATGTGCAAGTGTGGAGATGATCAGAAGACCTCTGGGACTCAGGAGGCAGCAATACTGCAAGAATATTTGACTGATTTTCTCTGAGTTTATGGAGTAAACTGATTATCCACCTCCCACTTTTCTATGTTAGTATTTTAAAGAAACTCAGCAAGTTACCAAATTTAATAATAATTTAATTCTCAGTTACCTAGAGAAACACTTCCAGTTTCTGTTAGTACATAGTGCAACAGATTGTCCCACGTAAATCTCTCCCCTTCTCTCTGTTTTCAAGAACTTCTTCCTTTCATCAAAAAAGTATGGGTCAAAACACAGACCCACATAGTGAATAAAAATAGGCCAGGGAGGGCCATAGGCATGTTTGTAAAGGAAGTTTCAATTTCCCAAAATAATTTCATTCCAAGACTACAAATTTTGAATACCAAATACCACACAATTAGTTGTGAACTCAGGACTGAAAGAACAGTTTGCATTTGCCACACAAACCTAACCACCCTCAAGATGGGGACAAAGAAGAGTAGAACCAACCAGTTCTTGATTCAAAGGCAGGTCAGCCTGCTGCACTGTGTCTGCTTTGGGATTATGGATTTTTATTTGAAAACAGGCTCAGCACATCAGAGTGGCACAGGAGAGGTTACAAGGTTGATGAAGCCAATGTGGGAATTTACTGAGGGGCTGTGTAGATATTTAGTAAGCATACATTAAATAAATTAGGAACACCTAGTTAGTAGGATTTTTCCTACTGTATTAGTTAAACAAAACTAGAATGCCTGGTACTAAAGCTACGTGGCTTATGCCTCTATCAGTGTTCTCTAGGCTGATAACGTCCTCCCTCTGTCTCACTAGACCAAACCACCTGCTTGATGGCTTTAATACTCTCAAGGATTTAAATAATTACAAAATAATGGAATTCTTGCCAGCCTGACTCCAAAAAAGCCACATCTCTTCTCCAACCTTCACTAATGCAGGAAGTGTATTTGTCTCAATCTCCTTAAATTTAGTTGCTCAGATATTTTTCACAGAATTTCTTGAAAGGCATCAAGTTAAATCTTTTATTGAGAAGGGAGAAGATGTTTCCAGAATCCCAAATTTGTACAGAGAACAGCTTGACAGCAGCATTTTCTTTTATGAGAAAATACTAACCTGAGCAAGTAAAGGAGAAGCACCCATCAGTTTTTGGACAGTTTTCCAGGAAATCAGAGTCTTTGGGAGATGTGTTCTAGTGACACATCTACCAATATACATTCAAAACTCAGACAGTTGTCAGGGCTGTTTTCTCTGTTTCAATGTGTCCACTTGTAAGAAGAAACTGGAGTCCCTGTTACAGCATTCTAGAATGCTGGTGTAGGCTTTGAACCAAAGCAAATTTAGTCATCACTGGGGTGCTAATCTGTGTCACCAACCCAGAAAAATCTCAGAGCAGTTAACTACCCAGTCTGTTCTTATGGACTGTGACTAAACACAATTTGACTCAAGATGTTACAGTTCCTTGGGGTTGCTGGAGTCCTTCCCACCTTGATCTGGCCAATGAACCGGGATTTATCCATTCAGAAGGAAACAACAGGGTGTTAGTAACCACCTAAACAACAACTTCCGAGGGCAGTTACCACGGTGTGCCCTTGCCACACATGGAAGGTTTGTCAGTAAAGGGCCAGAGCAGATCCCAGGTCTGGCACTGATGGAAGAAGAGAACAGAATCTTTTATAATCTCATCAATATTTCTGTGAAGTCAAGAGCAGGTGAATCTATAGAGAAGCTAAGTAAACACTCTTGAAATTGCACCTATTCAACAATAAAGCAGATGGCATCTTTGCTATCCACACAGAATTGGTGAATCACAAATTACTTGGAACATAGATATGTTCCCTGTATACTCACCATCAATATTCCAAACAAGTGCAGGGAATAAATGTGGAACAATAAAGCAATAGTTGGAATGACATGATGCAAAAGAGCTGCATTTTTTCACCAGTGTACTGAAACAGTAAAGTGCAAAATGCTAATGCAGATTATCATACTTGTATAACATCCTTCCTAGTCACATACAAGGTATGAAATGTAAAAAACAAGAGCAAGTTGCATATTCTGGAAAACTTTCTGGAAGTGGGACCTTATTAGGCTGTAGAAATGGCTCACAATAGAGCAATGGGAATAAGATGAGTCAAAATTGTAGGTGAAAAGCATAATAAGAAATAAGGGAAAGAGACAGCTTGATTCACATGATTCTGTGATGGAAAGCACACGGATTTTTGGATGTGGTATCTTTTTTGTGGAAATAAACTATTTCATGAGAGCAGTTTTAGGCTCCTTCAACAAATTATTATTTTGATTTCTTTTACAACCATATCCTTGCCTCAACAATCCAGTGAAGACCTGAAATGTGCATTGTCTTGATTGAAACAACAAATCCCCCAGCTGAAATGCACTTAGCCTGAGGATGTGTCATTGTCAGAACTCAAATTGTTACAGCACATGGAAGACTAATAATTTAGAAAAAGGAGATGTGCAGAACAGCCCCATTTGAGATTTTCACCTATGGAAGCCTCTGCACAAAGCTGACATGGGTTGGGATGACAATAAGGACATCTCCATGTGGTTTGGACCAGCCCTGTGTGCTCTAACTTGCATCCCCACAGCAAGGTGAGCACTGCAACAGGCAGCACAGCACCAGGTTTTACTGAAAAAGACAGGACTAGACAAAATAACAACAGCAGCTTCCCTTATGACCAGTCATATTAACAGCAGTTTGCATTTCCAAGAATAAAAGAGCACAGAAGATTCGCAGTTCCTGGGAAAATGGTTACTGCCCTGCCCTGGAAATACCCATCAAACCAATCTGTGTGACTGTCACTGCTATAGCATGAACCAAAACAGGGACCAAGGTCTCCCAAAACACATTTCATGCTACATATCCTGCAGCTTCATCTCTGTGATCGGATTTCTACTTGCACCTAAGCACATTTTATTCCCCATCACCAAGGTCCTTTAAAAGCCAAATTCAAATACAAATGAATATAAAATAGCTGCCTTTATAAAAGCTTTGTGTTTTCTTCCTTTTTAATTGTTAAATACCGACCTAACATTCATGTCCTTTAAAAACATATTACAGAGAAAGAAAAAGAAACACCTAAATTATTGATCACTCCCTGTTGTCTGTGGCACATACATGCTGCACTCTATAGACAGGTACACGGGTAAGGGCACAGCAGAGCTGTAAAAGCATTCTCTTAAGAATTTAGGAAAACACAACAGCTAAAAAACCACTCAACACAGTATGTTTATGAATCGATCATACTTGAAACGAATAATTAGGAATATGTGCATTAAAGAGTTAAATTTGACTTACCAGCTGAGGCTATCCAAGGTAAAATGTGAACAAGTTGCTGGTAATTGTCCACTCTCTTCCTTCAATGAATCACATTAGCTTTGCTGTCTCTGCTGGCTCAGCCTCTGGGCAGAATGAGTAAATCTCTTCCTTACACTGCATGAATGATCAGATATGAAAAAGCCTATTACTAGTAATTACTGAAGTCCAAGATTGCTGCTAAAACCTCAGAGCAGAACAGTATTTAAAGCAAGTAGTGTTGTATTACAGGTAGAATGTTTGGTGCCTTAACTGTCCCAGTTATCTGTGCAGCTGTAGGAGTGATTAATATGTGAGAGATGCCATGACTTCTGTGTGCTTTTAGCTTGTTGTAGCCTTTAAAACTGATCAGCAGCACAGCGTGCAAATAGAAAAAATAATTTCTGCCAGAGTAAACAAAACTGCGATTGTAATTATTTTGCCATGAAGTATGAGCAAAAAGACATTAATGCAGCCATCCTCAAGCAGTTGGTTTTATGCTAAAACAGTGAGAGGAAGGGGGAAGAAAACCCCACAGTGCAGTAGTGCTTGTTGCATGTGATGTATTGTTTCTTCTTTCTCCAAGCAAGCTACCACTACAGCAGCCTGCAATCACAGCAACAAAAGCAGCAGCCGGAGCTGTGGGACATCTGCAACATCACTGGAAAGCTCCCAGCCTGAACAGGTTATGCCTCAAAAAGATTATTAAATGGATAACAAAAGCACACTCTACGGATGTTTCAGCTAAAGCAGATCCTGTAATGTCTGCATTAGAAGCTTGCAAAATAGTAGAACAGTGATTTTTAAAATCTCTTTTTTTTTTTTTTTACTATAGGGCAAAAAAAGTGCAAGTGCTGGAACCCACAGAAACCCACAAAAATGTTACAAAGTCAATTGTGGAGCATTTCAAATACAGCGAAGGTGACAAAGATAAACACCAATCTAGAAATTGTTCTCCTTCTAGACAGCCCACAGGGTTAATATCATGCAACCAGAACACTTCAGTGCAACATCAAATAATAAATAAGAACCAAAACACACCAATTCCTGGTCATAGCCAGTGACCATTAATATCTACAGAAAAAGTATTTTGGACTGTTTTTAAGGAGATACCAGGGCTATTCTTACAATCTGCTGATTTTTTCCGCCTGGATTTATTCAGACATGATGCTTGATTTTTGGAAAATGTTGGAAACCTCCCAAAATCTGTTAATCAGCCTGATTCTTCAACCCACACTTCAAACCTCAGCTAAGGAGGCATACCAAGGGCATCCTTTCGCCCAAGTAGCTGAAGTCCTGGGCCTGATGTTTGTATGCCATGGAACTGGAAGTTAATCTGTATTTTTTAAACCAGTCTGGATCTGGATCAAAGCATTTTTGGAGGGGTTTTCTATCAGCACATGTGCATGCCTGTGCCCATATGTGTAAGCATGCACACAAATGTATTTCCAGGGCATAATGAAAATATCAAATGCAAAGAGTTCCATGCTTTGCAGCAGCAGAGAATTGCAAAGTGCTATTACACTATTCTGTGCACGACATTCCTTCTCCTGTACCATGAAAATCACAGGCCCTCTGTGTACGGGATTGCCTCTTTTGTTCTACCCTTCCAAGGATCATTAGTCAGAGAGCTGGCTGAGGTCACTGCTCCTTGCCAACAGGAGGAAATTGGAAATCTTTCGAAAACCACCGAATACCTCTCTAACACTGAGATACTATCTGGAAAAAAGCATGCTGAAAATCTGAAATACCTAAATCAGTTTAAAATAAATGTAAGCCTAATAACTCAATTTTCAGTGCTGTGCTAAATAGGGATGATTCTTCTGAGTCAAAATCCCCAATTAAGTTTTTTTTTGGTCTGTATAGACCTCATCTATGGAGCTCACTTGTAAAGGAATGCTCAATTTCCAGCTGTTTTCAGGTGAAAAACATAAAGTGAATTTCCAGATATTAGTCTATTCCTAAATATTTTCTAACACTTTCTCATTGTGGTTCAATACTTCTATCTTCTACTGTCTCCCTTCAGCTTGGTGGAAAGCAGCCCTTTTACAATTGCCATTTCAATTTTTTTAATGCTTAGTTCTTTTTCTACCCAAACAGTATTTCATTTGGATAGAAAAAGGACCGAGCATGTAAAAATTTAAATTTTTTAAATTTAAAAATTTAAAGAATAGTAGAAGTCAATATGTTTTCTTGCCCAAGCCTAGCTCTTATGAAATACAATTAGCTTTTTTGCATCAAGAAAATATATTTATAATCTTCTTGACCTATGAATATAAATTCATAATTAACCTGTTTAAAAGCCAGAAGATACAAAACAATGCTCAGTAAGGTAAAAGAAGTAATCATACATTTAGCAAATGATAAAAAATGAAATTTAAAAAAATTATTACTGAATGCTTGTAAATAACTGTGAGAGGCACCTACATCCAGTTCTGGAAGTGAAGAAGACTAAAAGACCTGCAGAAAGGAACCCCCGGGTTTATGATGAAACATGTGGAAGCAGATCCTTTAGTCTGATCTCCTGCAGAAACCTTCCCATCCTCAGCCTTTGATGCTTCCATTGGAGGACAGAGAAGCCATCCAGTTATTATTGAACTTGCATTCCACTCTCCATAGCTGCACTGAGCATTTGGCTGGCTGCACTTACACTGCTGATTTAACCTATTGTGACAGGTTTTCCTTCCATGATTGCGGGCTCTGAAAGTTCCCTACCTGCAGCACACACGGAGAGCTGATCCCACAAGCTGCTGTTCTTACTGCTGCTAAAGCTGCACATTTTTGTGAAGATGTAATTTAGTGGCACATTTTGTTTAAAGAGCCCACCCAAGTTGGCTGATTCAGTGACACAGCCCCCCAAACCTTCACCCTGTGTTGTTCTCAGCTTTACACACCACAGGCGTTTTTAGCGTTGTGTTGGCCATTAACTCCATTTAGCAAATCCTGTTTGTTCCTCCCAGACATCGGGACATTTTTGGGATGTGGAGCTCCGTGCAGGGTCTCGGGTTTCGCGCCCTCCATCCATCGATAGGTGGCAGCGTCCACCCAGTTCTCCAGAATCCTGGAATGGTCCCTGGTGCGGCGGCCACACAGGGATGGCTTTGTCCCCAGGACGATCCAAACGCGTCCTTGCAGATGGCATTCCAGTGGTCAGCACGTGCTCCATCCCCAGCGTGTCCGTGTTCCACATCGCATGCGCAGAGTTTGTGGAAAACATTCGGTTTTCCCCACTACAAACTGGGTGGGAAGTTTGGAGTGAAAGAACTCACATGGAGCATGACTTTACTTGCAGATAAGTCAACGGCAAAGCTGTTGCCATCATAAGAGACAAAGCTGTATTTTAGACTGTTCATAATTCATAAATGGAGCCAGGCAGATTGGATACCTGGGAATGGGATCTCCACCGCCTCCCAAAGTGACATGGCTAACTCTGTCTGGCACCTGCATGCACTGTCATTTTAAAAATCCACTCCTTGAAAGGTAGTTAAAGGGCCTCTTCTCCTTCGAACAAGATAATGGGGTGAGCTTTTTCATACTGTCCAAACTATTCAGTGGGAAAGGTAAAATAAAAACGAAATAAAACACTCAAACGAACACATAAAAGTATATGTTTCTTTGTCCCCACACTCATTCTTTCTTGCACATTTTTATACATATAAGGTACTGTAGTAAATTCCAACTCTGGTTTTGGCAATGCCTGCCTCTCTGGCTCTTTGTTTACTTACCATCTTTCACACATACCCCTTTGCCCATTTGTTTATTCTCTGTCCTACTCCCTGGTTTCTTGTGTTTCTTCATGGACATTGATTTGAGTCTTACTATTTCACTAGTTACTTTAGCCAGCGTTGTTCATCCAAATCCATAGCAAATAACCTATTATCCACAGAGACACAGAAGTATTCAGTATGCTTATAAACAAGACAAATATTTCCCAGTCGATCAGTCACAGACATAATCAAACTTGAAAAATTCTGAAATTGTGAAGAGTGAAGAAAAATTAATTGTGTTTGGAATAGGCTTAGAAAATAATTTTCCCAAGCATTCTGAAATATTTGAGGCAATGTGATGTAGGCGACCAAATGGAACTGGCCTTGGCAGCCCCAGCCACACCAGGCCTCCTCTGTAGCCACAGCTCCCAACGCAGGGTCCCATCAGCCCAGCCTGGAACCTGGCACACCCAGGCTCTGCTGCAGGGCTGGAGCTGGCAGATGCACCAGTGCCTGGGGCTTGCAGACTCCCACTGCCAGAGGAAGGATGCAGAGGGAAAAAGTTCTCAGCTTTGTGACAGCTGCAGACGTGCTGCTTGTATTTCAGAATATGATTTTAAATTAACTAGCAGAAACTCAGAACTGTTTGGTCAGAATTCTTTAAAGATGGCATGTTTCTCATACAGTGTCTTTTTTACCCCCCTGCTAGTCTTTTTACTTGGAAAATTCCTGAGAATAATAATTCCTGGCTGCAGCTGAATAGACTCGAGCCTGGGCTGTCAGAGCTACAAAACTACTGAGTCATTTGGGATCTTTTGGAGTGTAAGTTAAGGTAAACAGAAATAAGAAGTCTACCAGAGCCTCAAAGCCCTTACTGTTTGAACCAAGGAATCAAAGAGCAGCTGCTGTCACCTATCAAAAGGTATGCACCAGCTCTGATTGATGGGAATACTGCTCTGGTGCAAAACCAATGCAGAGCAGAGTTCTTTGCAGTTGTTCCCTAGATTAGGAAAATCCCCTAAATCTATGCAAACATATCCAGCTGCAGGAAGCCTGTAAAAGTACATGAGGCCATTGGATGTGTCTGAAGATATTGCTGCTCCTCAGAAACAAATTACCCATCTGAACATCATGGAAATAATGAAGTTGTCAGCGACAACAGGCGGTTGTGATGTTTTGTCAGCCTCCTGTTGATTATGTTATTTAGTCAGACACTCCAGATAGAGATAATTTATGCCATGTATTGTTTAGCCATGACTACTCCCAGCTGCACTACATGTAATTCAAGTTACACCAGAACATTTTACAAACAGAAATTAACAGGCTTTTCATAACTGGCAATTTCTAGATTAGGAGAGAATAAAGAAAAAAACAGAATTTAGGGAAGCTGAGCATGCAACAAAGCTGAACAGAGGCAGACACACATCATCCCAGAGAAGCACCTTCTTTTTAAGCTAAAGACATTTTGAGGCTTGCTACACAGTCTTTAAAAAGACCAAAAATACCATACGAATATATAGATAGGTGTCATTGCAACTTTTGTATGATTGCAGTAATTAGCAGCATACTTATTAATATAAGGCCTGTTTCTGAAGATTGATCTCCCTTTTCTTCAAAACTTTTATAAGAGCATCTATTATAAAGTACTACACAACTGCCATTACTTTTCATACTGATTAAAGAAAGAACTTTGATAACAGAAGAACAACTTCCTGCTGTTCTGCGAACCCCAAGCACTGTTTATTTCCCTAAGCAGATACTCCTTAAAGAACAGCTTGTTTGCTCTGATAAAAGCAGAAATCTGTTTATGGGCGGTGACTAACGTGTCAAAACCAGACATTTAAAAAGAAACACATACAAAACAACAACAACAACAACAAATCCCCCACCAAACAAACCACAAAAAAAACCCAGAGTAAGGTACCAGTTCAAGAAAACTTTGCTACTGAGGACAAAGAGTGGGAAAAGAGGGGCTGTTTCCAAAGGGTAACATTTACCTGGGGAGAATAATTTGTCCAGATCCTGATGGAGACAGATACAAACCAAGAACCCATTTGTCTGCATTATCAGAGGGAGAACCACAAGATCTGTCTCCCTGGACCAGCTTTTGTGAATAGCCCTGTAGGTTATCTTTGCCATTGAGAAGCATCCCCCTGCCTGGCTGTGAGAATTTCCCACAAGCTGGAATTCATACTGCAGTCATTTGGTCTGATGTGGCTGTTCATTTACATTTGCGTTTAAATGAAAATAACTCTGAGGAATTCCAAACCAATGCATCACAGGAGCAACGCAAAAACTCAAACAGAAGCAATGATTGCTGTGAAGTAATTCTAGATTTGCCAGTGCCATTCTTTTTCACAATGAGTCCAAATGAGCATTTAAACATTAATTTTTTTTCTGAGAAGTTATGATAGCTTCAAATAATGAAGATCCAAGGTTTAATGCAGAGGCAATGGACATGGACATAACAGTTTTTTGAATAGTTTTTATACTTTAGAGAGACAAAGACATATGATTGTTTATCCTTTACAAGAATTCAAACGATGGGATTCTTCTTTTCTCAAGTGCAACATTTCAATAAAAGTGAAATTAAAATGTAAGAAGTGCAACCAAATATTTTCTGTTTAGAACATAGCAGCTCTGTAACATACTTTACCAAAAATCACCCCTTTTTTACTGTAGTGGAGGCTTTAAAAAACTGTAGTAGTGAGAATAGCAGTTCATGAAAATATCTTCTCAACACTTTTTTTAAGCTCTAAACCCAATGAATCTGTTCCCTCTCAATTAGTCATGCCAGCCTCTCACTGAGCAATAAACATCAGTACTTGGCCTTGCTGTGTTGCCACAAGTCCCTTCTCCACCACACAAACAAGATCAGAATACAAAGTGATAATTGCTCCCTAATGAGCACACACTTTTTGGATTAATTTAGTTCACAGCCTCTCTTCCCATTTCTCTGTCTTCATCACATCCGAACGAATGCATCAACCAACTCCAAAGGTGAGAAATTAATCTGAAATAAACTCCTACTTTTCTTGGCTGGTTGCAGCATGACTTGCTCTGTTTTCCAACAGGTCAAAGAAAATCTGACTCAGACCATAAAATTGTGGGCTTTATCTCCTGTATTTAAAGTCTGACTTAGCAAAGTGCTTGGAAAACAGCTACCAGACCAACTCTTCAGGAGGGGTTGTGGTATAGGCCAAATCCTGATGTGTTGGCAAAAAGTCTGTGAACTTCCATCCTGTTCATAGACCCTCTGGGACATGCTTTACTCCTTCTCACTCACTCTCAAATCAGAAAGAACAATGCAGGTTAAAATGGGGCAGGAGGTGCTTAGAGCACACAGCAGGACTCTGGCAAGTGCCCGAATTCACTGTGGGTGGGACAGCTCAAGGCCAGAGCTGGTTCAGTCTCAGGACTTTTTGTTCTTCAAATCTGTTAGTCCCAGAACAGAGACATTGGCTGGGAAAATCTCTGAGATACCAGGCTCCCCCTGCCCTAAGAGTTTCCTGTATCAAGAATGTTTGGTTATCACATGCTCACTTGTATTTCAGTTACATGCAGAAAATCGAAAATATTAAGACTTAACTTCAAAAACTATAGAAACCCAACTCCCCAACAGCTTATTATAAATAATTAGTTCCTATATTTTACAGATTAGGTACTTCAAAAGTGTTTGTACATCACCATCCAGTTATTACATTCATTAGTGTTGTCGCAGGAGACAGATGGGGAATATAATTTGCTGCTGTGTTAAAAGATTGAATATGGATTTGGAAACGAGGGCTCTTGGTCCAATGAAACAACACTCTCTGCAGCCAGAAGTGCTGATCTGATTTCATCTGAATTGTGTTAATAAATATTTGCAAAACCAGGCAGCTTAGGTGGCTTAATTAAAAAAACACTTGCTTTTCACCTTTAGTAATTAATTTCCTTCAGGGTCAGCATTTGGTGGTCTTACAGCTATTGCCCAAACTTCTACACACTTTGGGATGATTAATGATCTCTGTTCTGGAAAATTATGAGGTGCTATAAGGAAAAATTAACTGATTTCACACAATGTGAAACCTCTCACTGAGTACCTTTTCTCTGCATTTTTTTTTTTAAGGGGCATGGTCCATATGAATGTGTGTCAGAGAAAACTTGTAAGGAGTTCCCCACAAACCTGCACTGAATTCTCATGTGGTAATGCAGCCGGTCTCTGCAATAGGCAACATTGAACCCAAGTGAAATTTTACAGATATTCAGTGTTGGCAAGAGAATTACCCTTCAGATAGCACTGATCAGTGTGACACCTGAGCCTTGGGACAGAAAGAAATGCTCAGGGTTTTACTTCAGGTGCTTCTCTTGGTTTCAGCATCAACCATCCTCCCAAAAACAGCCCCTCACACACACAAAGCACAAACGCAGAAATGTGCACATTTATCACACCAATTTTGGTATCTGTTTTGTGACTTTTTAAAAAATGGTAAATAATATGCTTTAGGTCATATTTTGCAGCATTACAATCAGTGCAGGTCTTTTGAATGATTGCAACTGGGAATATATTTTGCATGTTTGCATACATCATTCTGGGAGAACTCATTCTGGGCATATATCCACTTTTCCAAACAAGGACAATTGCAACAAATTCCGTGCAACTTCCAGTGTTGCTGCTCAGCTGGAAATGAAGCCATGGATTTGCAATGAGGTGGGCAATAGTTTATTATATACAACCCTCTAACAGAAAATCCTGTGCTCCAGCACTTTGGAAGCACCTGATCTGTTCTCTTGGCTGTACTTTCTAATGAAATTTTGTAGTTGGTTTTAATTAGAGGCATAATTAGTAAGAACTTGAAAATTAGCCACTATCAGTATGCAGGATGAATTTGTTGTCTGGCTTTCTCTTTTATCTAAATTGGATGAAAAACAGAAGGTTGATTTGGTTATTCCAGCTGCACTAGGGAAGAGGCACAGTTAAACATAAATCATTGGGTTTGTTCTAAGAATTGCTGGTGCAGATGGCTCTGTTGATTGATGTTAAATACAAATAAGGTGACTTTTCTTGAGAGAAATATTGAACTACAGAGAGGGGGGAAAAAGCCAAGCTGGTATGAATAACTTGAGCTTTGAATCATAGATAAAGGGGAGCCATGAAAAAAATAAATTAAAAAATCCATTTTAAATTTTTAACAAAGAGGCTTTCAATGACAGAATAATTCATTTTACAATATTCTACCAGAAGACTGAGGTGCATTTGCTCACTGACTTCATTGCAGGGATGGGTATTTTGTACTGGAACTACTGCTCTAAGTACAAATACTCAACAGGAAAATGAAAGTAAGGAGAGTGTAGGGACAGTTTATCTAATGGTTACTCAGGGGACATGTGAGAGAGATGAAATTGGACATTAATATTGTTCCAGTGCCTATTTATCTTTCATCATATGATTTAACAGAAATGTTGGAATTTTATCTGATTTTGGCTCATCTGACTTTTATTTTACACCCTCCCCCTTTCAGGAAGTTACCATCGAAGTGAATTTTCAAGTTACTGACATGCTACATTAATAGTTCTGTTTGAAAAGCCTACAGATTAGATCACACAAAGTTAGAACAGAATAAAACTGGTGACCAATGAACGATTGCATAATTTTTCTTTAAGTGAGTCTGTATTAAAAACCAGCTTAACACTAAGAAATGAACCTGCACTTCAACAAAAGCTGGAGTATTAGTATTTTGCTATCACAGGAAAGTTTGATTATTATATCACAGTCCCACAGTTTAGATACAACTGTGAGACTGTGATGTCATATTCTTATAATATAGTTCTTCAGATTTTCTGAGGAGCACCCAGACATGCACAAAAAATGTTCAAAGAGGTGCAATCCTTAAAGAATGATTTTTGACAGGAGTGAGAAATCCAAGCCTAACTACCAGCCTCTCCTGAAAATAGGCAATCTAAAAATTGAATGCTCTGATATATCAGCACACAAGCTGTGCTGGGAGAATACAACATTGTGAGACACAAAAAAAGACAAGTGGAGCAGGAGCAGTTGTGTTTTCTAACACTTGAAGAAGCACAGATTCAAACTTAATAGTACCAGTCCACCACCACAGAGATTGCATAGAATTCCCTTTACTTATACCAGAATTTAGCTTTTAAATATAAGTAGTAAGAAAACCTGATTAATAGAATTCCAAATAATTTTAGTATGGGCTTAAAAAATAGTTATACACTATTGAAACCAGAAATTTCGGTCAGAGTTTATCCACAAACTTACCTATGAACCACTGAACAGCCTTTTAATATACAGCATTTTGGTCAGTAGGCTTTTGAAAATAATATGGAGAATAGAACTGGTACTTTCAGCCAGAGTCATTCATAGAGCCCTCATGAAAAATAAGGAGTTCAGGCTTAAAAGTGAAATTAATTTTCTCTAATTTTATGTGAAATTCCACATCTCCATGTAATATGATCTTCATGCCATAATGGGGGGTCCTATTTAGTTAGCAAATAATAACAACCTCTCTAAATTACTGCCTTTTGCATGTGTCCTACAGATTTGATGGACCTCAGATCTTAGCTTTGGGTAGGGACAACCTCCCAGTGGGTTACAGATATGAAACCTCACTGCACATGAAAAATACTTATTTTCATCTCCTTCTTCAAGCCTAGATTCTTCAAGCCTAGCTACTCAAAACAGAAAATCCTAACACAAACACCAGCCCTAGCAAACCTTGGCAGTGCTGAGCTGCTGCTGTTCTGTGTTGTCAATCAATGTTAGAATGGAAAACTCTTTCTGTGCTCAGACAGAATTTCCACTTGTGCACGTGGTGCTCACGTAGATGACAGTGCAAGAATTCCATGTCACTTGCATACCAGGAATACTTTTTAAACATGAAGGGGGAAATAAAGGAGTGATCACTGTTATACAAGAGAATCCAACAGGATTGCAGTGGCAAGCTTTGAATTTGCAGTGGAAATTTTCTCCCTGCAAGATATGGTTTTTCCAGTGCCTGCTGCAAAGCAGAGTCAGCTCCTTTTAATTTTTCCTGCATCTTCTATCTACACAGAGCAGCATCTGAACTGTATTTCCAAGCAAACAATTATACAAAACTAGGTATCTTCTCAGAAAAGTTTTCCTTTCCTTGGAAAGCAATGCAGAAAATTAAGGAATTATGGTACTGAAAATTATTTCATCCATATATGTCTATCTAAAAAAAGTGACAGTTTGAATACATTAAAAAATGAAATATTAGATTCCCAAAATCAGTTTTCAGACATTATTAGAGAGCAATTCCTGAAGTATAACTACTAGGTAAATACCTTGCTGTAAATAGCATCTTCTGGAAAACTGCTTGCAGATGATTTCCAAATTTTTTTTTAAAAAAGGCACAATTCACTGTAGCATTTGCTTCAAATTATACAACCAACTAATTATGAAGTAGTCTCTTTCAATATGAAATAATTAATACAGCTGATTAACATACACAGATGGGTGACAAAATTAAGCTTATGAGTGTAGTATGAAAGAAATGGAAATCTGAAAGTAATTACAATGGATTTTTTCCCCATTTTCTCTCTATAAAGAATATGTTATATTAGTTCTATATAAACTCATTTTCACTTCTGTCTCTGACAAGACAAGACAGAAAACTCTTACACAATATCACCTATTTCAAATAACACCAGATTTTACACTTTTTTTTTTTTTTTAATCCAGGAACAAATAGATAAGGAAATAAAACCCCAGAAATTATGTTTCTTTACATAATTTACATCAATTTACAGTTGATGAGTCATGATTAAAAAAGGTCAAAAAAGGACATTTGCATTATCTTTCTTGTTCTGAAAATAGTACTGTTTTAAGAATAAATGGTACAAAAATACAATCAAAAAACCTCAACAAATGAGAAATGCATACAATCAGTCAAGGATCAGAGATTCCCATCCAAAGCTTCTGAGCACTGGTAATTTAACTGCAAGAGGCTCTGAGCCAGTCAGTTGTTCCAGGAGCACATTTTGATTGGTTTAATTCTTTTGCTGGACAGCACAGAAGATGTGGAAGACTTTTCTTAGCCACAGGCTGAACATTCTGCAACTTTTTGCTAATACCCACTACTCGAATGTCTCTATTCTTTATTGGCACCCCATATGAAATCTGAACAGCCAAGCAGAAAGTCTCTTTAACCTCCACTGATACCATCACAGCAGCTGTCAGAGAATCCAAATGTTCAGCATCCACCTAAAACTTGTTTGGAGATAGATTTTTTTAAATCCTGAAACACATTTTCCTTAAAAATTGCAAAGGCTTAGCAATAGTGATTTCGTAAGGGAAATCCCTCTTGCATCCACAGCTTCTTCAAGATAAAGTTCAAGGCAGGAAGAGATGCTGAAAATTGAATCAGTATCAAAAGACAGACAAAGGAGAGATTATACAGAAACCAAAATAGATGGAAGTTTAAGTTCAGAGATGGAATAATTCCTTGTCTTATGAGTAGCCATATTCTTAGATAAATAATTCTCACCAGTTAAAAGTGATACAATTTAAGTCAGTAGAAGAAAGTGGGGTGCTGTTATAGCAAATAATTTTAAGTACCTATAGATGTGTATCTGGATCATTCAATGAGGAAACTTTAAGAGAAATGGTGCAGGATGTGTTAGGATTAATCTTTAGAATGGATTTGTGACAGGGCCTGGGTAAGGAAAACATACAGGGGACTTCTAAAAGCAATTTCTGATCATAGTTCTTCAATTACAGCAGCAGTTCATAAACAGCTGAAAAGACAGGATAACCCCTCTGTTAGATGTGTTCCATGCCAGAGAAAATAGGAATATGCTTTTCCAAAAGCTAAATAAAGCAAAACTACATGTGTAACTCTGTGTAACAATGAAAACAATTGCTACTCTGTGTAACAATGAAACAATAATTTATTGGATCTTGAAAATATGAGCAAACAATTAGGATCTCTTCTTGAGTATGGGTATATATGTATTTACCTCAAGGTTTTTGTCTTTCTGGAAAGTCTCCAGAATCTCAGTCATTTGGATGAAGTATTATATAGGGAAATGTAAACAATACCAACTTAGTGAAGAGATGGATAAAGAGCTGTCCAGGAGATTTTAAGTAATAAAAAGGTATTTTTTAATAAGAAATCTGTGCAACTGTTCAGCTTGCAGTTTTCTGCCGCAATTCAGCAGCTGTTCATTACAGTCTGAAGATGCTTCAATTGTCACCGCTGTACTGTCTGGTTATAAGGTCACTGAAGACTCCTTTTAAAAAGTTGCATCAAGTTTCCTAAAGCAAATATTTAGATAACTGTTAGATTGTGTCACTCTCTCAGAAAATCAGGATGTTGATTTTCTCCCTGCTTTGATGGTCATCTTCATGACAATATCCCTGTGAAATAAAGTCCTTCAGAGAGGGATTGGGGATAAACTACTCTGGAGCTTTTCCTTTTATTTATGCTGTCTATTGAAAGATCAGAATTGTGGTGCATCCAGCAAGAGTTGTCAGTGCCTTCAACACATGCAAGCAATAATTCAGCAAAGCCGCTGTCACCTAGAATGACACTGCACTGTCAATTTGCAAGCAGGTTAAAGCAAAACACTTTAGTGATAACTTATATCAAGAAATTTATTGCAATGATCCAAAATTGCTTTCTTGCATTTGGAATTTTAAAAAATTAAAAATGATAGGAAAACATTAAAAAGTCTTCTTTCACAGTACCACTGACCATAAAGCTAGGAATTTGGAAGACTTGTGAAATAGTGGAATGATAACTTGGACCAAGCTTCAAAGTGCTGCATAATATCTCATTAACTTTGCTAGTGAAGGAATCAACCCTTTCTGATTGATGTCTTAAATATGTCTTAAACAAACCATAATGTAGTAATTTCATAAGCACTGGTACATTTCCCTTCCCTCACAGCTGCAAAGAAAAGCTGTTCTCTTACATATATTCCTTACTCTGTAAATTAAAAGAGAAAAAATATTTGCTTGATAAATGTAAAAGACACAGTCATGATAGAATATACAAAATTATGAGCAGAAAGATGTCCCACATAAATGATTTCCTCAAATAACCTTCTGTGAAGCTTGAATAACTGTGTGACATAGAACTGCTTCAAAAATGAGGTAATGAATGTATTTTTGAGCCAATTTACATGAAACAGTTTTTAATGCAATTCCTGGCAAGTCTGCTAGATTATTAAACAGTGAATTTAATAATTAATAGACACTCCTTTAAGTTTCTTATGTAGCTGAAATAACTTCCTTCCTAGGAAAAAAACTTAATAGAATGAATCCTGCTTTAATCTACATTTCCAGGCTTTTATTAAAGTGGCATTTTTAATGTTTCTTGCAGCTGCCTTCAGCCTGCAATGGCAAGTAGATCTACAGGCTCAGTAGCCCCCAATAATGTGAGGCTTTGCACACATTGAGGTTTTCAGGCTAAATGATATTAAAGCACCTCCACAGCCTTTAAACCTCATGTTCCTTCTCCAGAGCTGCCTCAGCAGTGACTGCAGGAAGAAGCACTGAAGCTTTGATGACCTCCCTAGTGAATGAATCATTTTAGACTTTCCTTTATGATTACTCTTGTTTTGTCCACCTACTTACATCAGCTATAATGAGGCTATTTATGGTAACTACTACAGGATAAATTAAACCCACATTTGTGATTACCATACACAAACCCAGCGCTCCACTTAACAGAGCAAAAACCTTTGTGCCTCAGGAGGGCACTGACTGATGTGTGACTGAGAAGTGCAGTTCTGCCATTTTAATACGTGGCTCCTCCACCTATTTTTGGGATTTTTGAGGCACGTAGCACATGGCATTAAACAGCAGGAGCATCCACGCAGCTGCTCTTTAGTTGCAAGATCAATGAGCCTGTCAAAATAATCAAAGATGCCCCCTTGGTCATGCAAAATACTGAGATTTTCAGGCTTGGGTGTGACACCAGGATTCACAGTGCTGTCCTGGAGCTTGGTACAACTCCAGCCACATTCACAGTAGCACTCTTTTCACTGAATTCCACACCAAAATACATCCCGACTCGTGCAGGCCTCAAGGAGGCAGTCACTTCATTCACTGCTGGTGCTACTGGATTCATAAGGATGTGCTTTTAAAAATATTGGGAAAAACTAGTTTGAAGTTAGAAGTAGTACCTCAGAAAGTTTTTCTCTGAGTTGACAAGCAATGGTTTGGAACAAGGGGAGTAGTTCAGACAGACTAGATTGACTCTGTGGTGTTGCAGTTGGATCACCAACCTGGTAAAAGGGAAGCTCAGTCCCTCCACTCCAGTATGCAGCCTGTGAGTTTCTAATTACTCCTCGATCTGCCTTTTTCAGAGAAGAAATGTAAGTATGGATTGGAAAACTACAAAAGCAATGCACAATGGTCAAAGTCTCCAGTTCTCACATCCTTTAGTCAGAAATTCATCCCTAAACCCAAGAGAATTACTCAAGTGTTGATATCATTGTGTTTTGAGAAAAGCCTCAATTTTTATAAAGATCTTTCAGTGAAAACAGTACAGTAAAAATACATCATTAACTCCTATTTAGTGTGATGTGAATGCACCATAATGACCACCCTCTGTTTTGTGCATGAAACCAGCTGGAAGAACTCCATATATGAAATACAGAAGCTTGGAACATTCTGCAGTGTGCACAGTGGTTTGAAACAGGAAAAAAAAATGCTGCTGAAGTCTTTACAGTATTAAGATATGAATAACAAACATAAACATATAGTACATGGTGAGTAATGAGCATAAAGCTTTCATCTTTCTTAGTGGGAAATCCTGTGGAAGGCAAATAAACCCATAGAGACCATTGTAGGAACCCATGCCATACCATTTGGGAAAGGTTTCTTTTATCCCAGTAGCTGGCAACAAAATACATGCATTTACAACAGATTTCTTTTTTATTTCCTTTTAATCTGTAGCTAACTGCAGTTTTAAAGCCCCTCATTTGTTTAACAACCAGACTGAACAAGGAAAGTTGACATTTAGAAAAAAAAATTAATCAAAATCCAGTTAAATTTGGCACCTTCCTTGTTCATTCTTCCCCAACAGTCCTGACATACGAGTGGTTATTCTCCCTTCTCTTCAGATCCTTCTCTAAGCCCTCTCACCAGGATTTCAAAGTTAGATGATCAAATGTGCAAGAGAGGCACCTAATTTCTCACAGGCACTTCTGAAAGCCCCTGAGTAGGTCTAGAGTGAACAATTTTCTTTCTCTTCCCCTGCCCCCACCTTTTTTTCCCTGGCCTTTGATCTTTAGAAAGCACAAATGCCATTGCAGTGAATAAAGTCATAGCCCACAGAGTCAATCCCCTGCTATTTACCTCCCCGCTGCCCCAGGCAGCCCCCAGCCCAGCCAGGCTGGCTCAGGGGGGCTCAGAGACAGCAGCAGGTATCATCAGGACTGTGACAAATGAGAATGTGTGTCAGGGGAGGCTGTTCAAACAAACACTTGGATGCTTGGGAACACAGACAGAAGAGCTAAGATCCAGCTTTTCTTTTCTTTTTTTTTTTTTTCTCCCTCTTTTCTTTCTCCCTCCACCTTCAAAACAGAAGATTAAGTTTGCTGTGAACATGAGCTGATGAAAAGAATTCAAATAGTGCTTTGAATAGTGCCACTGGGAGCGTCACAGGAGAATTACAAATTGCTGCTGGAGACACCAGTCTCCCTTTACAGAAAGTTAACATAAAAGTACACATATCTTCTTTCTATAAGGTACTAACTTGTAAATTAACCTTTAATGGAGTATAAATGATGTCCTGAAAGAACTGCTTATGCAGCTATATTTATGATCTAGAAAATTGCAAATATTTACAAGATTATAGGTGTTAATGGTCTGTCAAAAATGTTTGTATATTGTACATACATTAAACCTCAGTTTAAGACCACCCTGCTATAAAGACCACCCCATTTCTTGTCCCATATAGAATTTCATTTGATTCCATATATTCCATTCCTTATAACGAGGCTAGGCCCCAGCATACACCCAAACCATTGCAGACAGGGAACTGCTCCTCTGTAGGACCCACAGGGAAGGAGAATTTGTTTTAACCCCTGTTCCCAGATTCCCACCAGCCAGGGTTATCTTTGTCATCCACCCTCAGTGAGAGGCTGAAGAACAGCTCCTGACAAAGCTGAGCAGGAGGCAGAGCAGAGCTGGAGGGGGAGTCACACACAGGCTCAGGAGGACTGAGCAGTGTTCCAGTGCTCTGCAAGGAAGAACTGCAGCTCCCAGCCCTCCTGCCTCAGTTTCCCCACTGGGTATGTGCCAGTCACAGGTTTTAGCAGAACCCCCTTGGTGTCCCTGTGTCCCACTCATGGGGCAGCGAGAAGGGAAACAGCTCAAGCACAGCCTGCTGGCTGCTCTCTGCCCTGGGCTTTGTCCCCACAGCAGGTGGACCCAATTGGAACTTTTCATTTTCTACATTCAGGTCTCACAGCTGAGTGGGTTTTTTCCACTAGGCTCATTATTGAAATTGTGAATTTCCTTAAAACAGTTTGCGTTTGAGGTTTTCTACGGGTGCTACAGTGAAATAAAAAGAAAACATCCCCATCCTGTCTTTGAGTTAATTCTGTATTTGTCACTGACTCGATTTTTGCTTTGTAAATAATTATTAATATATCTTTTCTGTTCATAATAGCAATAATTTCAATACAAGCCAAAATATATTTGCTAGTCAAAGGGAGACAATAACTTGTTCTCTGTTCTCTGATGTATTACAGCTTCTTTTCTGGGCAATGGAGTAACTTTCCGTGTTAGAAATTTGATCCCAACTTCTGAATTGAAATTTCTTTTTCTGAAAACATTGCAAAATAAAAAACAGTTGGACCTTGTCAGTTGTGATAGAGAAATTTCAGAAAGGTCAAAGTTTGAATTTTGAAAGAGGAGAAACTTTTCTTTGGAAATGTGCATAACTCAAAATGTTACAATTTTTAATACTTGTTTTACAAACATCATTGAATTCACGTATAAATACAGCTGGGGAAAAATAAATACTTTGGGAACAAATACTTGGGGCTCTGCCCAGGTTTTATTGCAACAGATTATTTTCTTTTGTAATTTATCATTTGCTGTGCATTATCTTGCTCAATGACAGGGAAAAAAACCCAACGTTCTTCTTTAGGATAAAAAGTCAAAGGAAAACTTGAAAAGGCTCTGTCCTCCCTGACCTCATGCACATTTTTATTGATATCAAATTGCTCATATTTTTTTGCCTTGCCATTTTCATTTTTATACCTGCTGGGTCAGATCTTCAAATGATGTAAACTGGCATCAACCTAATGGTTTCCATGAAAGTATCAGAGCTGAGGATCTGGCATTAATTATTGAGGATTGTCTGTTATCCAGTGAGATAATGTAAAAGCAGTTCCTTGCTGAGCTTGAAAGAGAGAGATCTGTAAGTTAAGGACAGAGATACAGCTTAAATGAGGTGATTTTAGGGAAATTAACTTCTGAGATTTTACGCTGATTTTCAAATGATCTAATTATTTTATGCCATAATCTGTGCCAGGAGAATAACCAAAGTGAAACTTCTCACCAATAATGACATATTTGATTTTCTCAAAAAACCAAAATTCATTTGGACAGCTCAATGAAATAATGCCATTTGAAATGTTGTGTTGTTTTACACAGAATGAGCTGGCTTACATCAGTTTGGCTGCTAAAAGTGGTGGAGCAATACCTAAAGATTATATATAATTTTTGGTTTTCAAGCATTGTTTTTTTGGCAGCCATAGACATATTGCAAGATTCCCAAATATTCCTCTCATTTTGAGTGCTTAGTTTTAATGAGTCTTCTCTTTGTCTTCTTCTAAGATGATTCAATCCAAAGGGCTTTTTACACAAGCACCTAGAAAAACTTCAGGATTTTACTTTCACCAGGTTATCTCCTGGTGTGGGGGATATCCAGAGAGGAGAGGTCCAAAGACCAAGATTTCCCACAGGTAAATGAGAGGTTTTGTTGCAGGCAAACACTGCCCATGTCACATTTTCTGTGCTTCCAAAGGGTACTTCCCAGTAAACCAAAGCGTTATAAATGATGTATTTATAACCCTGCTGGAGAACAAACAAAACCACCACACCACGATGAGTCTGAGTCAACAAACATTAAAGCTCTACCATCAATTTCTAAGGATGAACACAACAACCTCTTAATTTTCTCTGATCATCAGGGCACTGAACTATACATTTCCATCAATATAATTTGGTTTTTTGCTGCCAATACTCCCACTGGAAGAGTCTTTTCCACCAGCAGATGGTCATATCCTGATTTACCTTATGTAAACCTAAATATTTAGGGGTAGTTTATATTATGCTAATTGTTTTTTCCCAGTATGTCTGTTTGGACATGTATATCTAACTTAGGTGCCTTCCCTCATGTTACTTATACAGAGAGTGATTTTGGACTTTGAATCAATTAGTTGATTTCAACAGCAGTAAAATGTCTTTATGTCATTCAAGTTTTTCCTCTGTAAAAGGAGGATAAAAACTCCTTCCTTTCCTCTCTTCCCTGTGTTCATTTTCAGATTGTAAATTCTTCCAGGCAAGAATTCTGTTAATCAATGCTGGTTTAGTGCCTACTACAATGGGTATCTTCTCACAGTGGGGTACTACTATGCTACAAAAAAAGAGTAAATATTACTGATGGTAAAAATACCGCTCATTGACTAAAGGTGCATGAAAAGAATTTTGTCCTGTAGGACATCAAAGTTCTTAAAAATTCATATGTCAGGTATTTCCATCTGAACTAAATTAGTTTTGTAGAACTAAGATTTCACGGCAAATAAAAATAGTATATCATCTTAATAAAAGCATCATGTGCAAAGGGAAAATAAAAGCAAGAAAGATATAATTTTATAGTACTTGCACAGTTCCTCTTACTCTGCACTGAAATTCAAAACTATCAAAGAAGCAGCCATCAACAGCCACATAATCAATCTCCTGCAAAGCTGGTGCTGGTCTCCAACTTATTTGATACAAAGGACAGTGGAAACAATAGGAAAGTTTGCAGGAGTGTAGTAAATAACTCTAATGCTTTGAATTGCAAAGGGTAAGCAGCCTACCAAAAGTATTTATCAAAGTCATATTGGGGGAAAGAAACATCACCAAACAGAACAGTGCAAGCCAGATGCTTGGAGATTAAATGGGGTCAAAAATACAACCCTAATTTTCATAACATCCTCATAAAAATTCACAGGAAACTGCTTTCTGAACCTGTTTTGGAAGAGATTTTTTTGAAAGTTAAAGGAGAGTTACAGATTGAGATTCTACTGAATGCGGTCAGAATTACAGATGAAGAGAAAAATAACCTGTTCATTAAATTAAAAATAAGAACATAAAAGTCAATACAGAACAATGGCTAAAAGTAGCTGAGAGTTATGTCTAGACTTGTGAGATCAGATTTACATCTTTCAATTTGCACTAGTGTTGAAGGTTCAGATCAGTCAGATCTTTAACTCCTTCAATGAGGGAACTAACCTACTTGACTTTTGTGAACTCTCCAGATTTGTCTCTAAATATAAATATAAAATAAAGTAAACAAAAGTAGGCTTCACTAATATTTTCAGCTCCTTTCAACCCTAGTGTCTCCCCCCTTTATATACACACACTATGCTTCTGCCTCATCCTTCAGTTTTTTAATCCAAACCCAGGTGTAAAGAGTAGGAGGAGGCACACACTCTAAAACTCTTCACATTTTTATATTTATAAACCCAGCTTAGAGGCCATTGAATATAATGGAAGATGACCTAGACTGGCAAAAACCAGAACATCGTCTTAATGAAATAATTGAGATAGAATCTCTCACACATGAAAAGACAGATATCAGAATTCTCAAAAAAAACACCCCAAAACACCAAAAAAAACAAAAAACCAAACCAACCAACCAACCAAACAAAAAAAAAACAAAAAAACCCCACCCCAAAACAACAACAACAAAAAAGGCAAACCAAAAAATCAAACTTAAGTTCATATTATTCAATAGCTCTAAAATTAATTAATGATTTTAGAACTTCAAGGAAACAGATTTTTTTAAATCCTCATGATGCCCTTTAGCTGCCATTCAAAAAGCCATCTGACATTTTCTCTCACTGCTAACAGTTCCTGTGCCAGCAGCACTAGGACAATGCTCAGAGCAATGACAGGCATTTAATTTTCAGGCTTTGATGTTGCAAAACAATGCAGTAAAGAGAAATTAAAACTTAACAAATTGATTGAGAATTTTCTTTTAGACTCTGCCCTTTCATTCCTACCATACCCATTTACCTCCTGCTGACTTGCAAAAGAAACACAGGGTAATTAATTTGCCTTAGTGGACAGTGAAGGAACACAGAATGCAAATATGAGAGCCATAGACTTGGCATTTTGGCTGACACTTAGGCTTTGTTTATTATCTGACAACAATTTGCATGGAAGTGCAATTTCTAAAGCAATTTTCTTAATTTTCTTAAGAACAGACAAAGAAGTTTTTAAAAAGTAAAAACCAGGAACATCTGAACATGCTGGCCACATTCTTTTGGTAAACAGAGAATTTAGTAAGCTGATATGTTTATAGGACATGCAGTGTAAACAAACATTTCATAGGATTGACGACACAATACCATTTATTTCCATCAATGATTAAATAATATACCATACTTAAATAGGTCATGTTTCTTCTTCTATGGAAATTCAGGAACGAATTTTCCTCTTTATTTCAAAGAAAAATAATCCTTAAATAATACTGCAAGTGAAGCATTAGTTGCAGCTCTCTCTGCAGTACTCAAAGTGTTTGCAGAGCAGGGCAGTGTTTGGTGCTGCTGCAGCCTGAGCCCAGCACTGCCCTGTGCAAACCTGACCCTGTATCCCACATTAACATCGTGCACACCCTGCTGGGGTGTCCATCCCTGACCCCATCTCCTGCTCTGAGGAGCAGTGCTGCATTAATACACGTGCTTGTAGTCACTCTGAGCACATGCACGTAAAGGTTGGAGACTCAGGAGCACTTTCTGTGACAGCAGAGTTGGTTTGAGGTGTTCTTCCCTCCCTCATCATACTGTAACAACTCAGTTCTCTGTTTCTACAGCGACTGCTTCTGATTGCAAGTGTTTCAGCTAAGTGTGAGACACAGCCTTTGGAGTTCCTACAGTAAATCCAGATTGCAGTACTGACAGATGTGCTGTGCAACACTTTTGCTGTCAGCTCAACACCTTGGAAACATCTTGTCAGACCTCCTGGGTGGGGATCATTGCTGTGCACATGAATGGAATGGATGATCAAGGAATGGAGCAAAGCTGGGCATGCAGGGAAAAAACAGAGCTTGTGGAGTGGGTTGGATCCTTACTGAAGGATGTGAATTACTGAATGTGTCTGGAATTGAAAGCAATGTGGTAGTGCAGATCTGCCCAAAACTTCTGGAGAGAGCCAGCTCTACTGCAGGCAGACAACAGCTGTAGTGAGTGCACTCAAATGTTTCTGGTAAGAACTGTCTCACTAAAACTGCCAATGGATGCAGTTGCTGATGCTCCAGTTTGCCTCTCAAGGTACCTGGATAAATGTTTGGATGTGTCAAAATATTGGAGACTAAAGTTTTCATCCAGAAAGGAAAGTCTGGAGGTGTGGTATCCCTTATTCCTTCACAGTAAATGCCAGCATGAAGAATTGTTTCCAAATAGAAATTCCTGAGTCACTGTAATTTCAATAATATTATAGCATGTTGTGACCCAAGTACAACAGCTAAACTTTCCCGTACTGGAATTGTGAGCTGATGTCCGTGTATACAACAGGCACAATGTTTCTTGTGGAAAAGTTCATTTCTCTCCCTATATTCTTTGCTACCTTTCACACTGCAGCATAAAGGAAGCAGGGAAGCAGTCTGGATGCTCCTCCTCTCATTGCAGCTTGACACAATATTGAATGTTTGATTCAGAATGAGAGAATTAAGTCCCCTCTTTTTTTTTTTTTTAATATGAAGTAACTTACTGTAAGATGAAAAGGTAGTACCAGGCAAAAGAGTCCACAGAGCTTATGACTTAAGCTTAAAATCTGGTACATGTTAATGTCTTGGTTTGAAAAGACAGGTGTCTGCTAAGAAAGGCAGGAGACTCCCTTGAAATGGAAAATGTAACCCCCTCCCTCTAAATTACTATAATTTTGAAATTAAGTGGCTTTCAGCAAAGATAAGGAAATAGGAATAACAGTTCTTTACTAAGAAAATTAAAATAAAAATGCAGTAGTACAAAAAACCACTGACAGTCAGAATACAACCTGACACCCTGTTGGTCAGGGTGTTGGTAGAAGTCCAAATGGCACTCCTCCCAGAGTGACAGATGTGGTTCTGTTGGAACAGAGACGATCCCGCAGAAGGGTGTAGGTTTACTCTGAAGGTCCAGCAGTGGTGTAGTTTGGTCTGGTCTTCCTCTGAGAATCCAGTGGAAAAGGCTTTCTGGGGTGTTCCCAAATCTCAGATTTTTACCCACCCAGGTAGGAATGCTTGGCTCCTCCCACTGGGTAGAGCTTCTCCCAATGGGATGATGTAATTTTATCAGTCATGCAGTGAGCCTTGATGGCCCATTAAGAGAAGATATCTCCCCAAAGTTATGAGGGATGGATCATGAAAGAGATAAACAACATTGCTCCACCTGGTTTCAACAGATGGTGATAGAATACTTCTGATTACATCTTGCATTGCAACCTAAAAAAGTTAATTATTCATCTTGAAGCTAGAACAGCTTGAAAGAACGTTTCCTTCGACAGTCATCCCTTTATCTAAACACTTGGCTGCAGAAACTTAGGAAATTTACAGTCCTTCCCACACACTACACTTTTGTCTGGAAGCAACTAGAAATGCAACTTTGTACCTAACATGTATACAGAGGAAACAAAGAGATGATAAACTCACAATTTGTGCCAAATTCATTTTGCCTCATGTGCTATTTTGGTGTTAAAAATAAAATTGGAATGATGGTCTCTGCAGATAAAATTAGAAACCTGATATTACACTTACTAAGTCATATGCTAAACCTGCCTATTCAACTTACATACTGGAAATACTGGTGATGCTCATTGTTACATGCAGGGTACAGGGGATCCAACTTCCAGCAGTGGCTGAGCTTAAGAAACAAGTGAGCACAGAGGTGGAGCAGCAGTCTGGAATACTGGATAACACACTGGGCTTGGGAGTGAGGAGACTTTGTTTTTATTCTTGTTATATGACTGTCACCAAGCTGCTTCCTGTTTCTCTGACCCCTTCCACCCTCATCCATCATCTGCCTGCACAGCAAGCCTGCTTTTTTAGGAGCAAAACCTAATGAGATGGGGTCTGTAGGTGATCCTGTAACACTAATAGTATCTGTACAGTGCTTCTTGCCTGTGTTTACTAAGACATGTTACTTCCATGATATTCTATGATTGATTCAAGAGATGGCAACTTATTACTGTCAGACTCACAGAAAACTTTACTATAATCCTAACTGCCAGTGGCAAAAGTCTTACAAATATGTGAACCATTAATGATGCTAAAGATTTCTTTTTCCTTTGTAGTCTGTAAATCTACTACATATCAGATACTAATGCATTTCCAAGCACCAACTAATATTTTTTATATTACTTATTGAAGCGTGTGAAAAAGTTGGTCTTTGACAACATACCTCACTACCACATCTGCCTACTATTGTTTACCCATTTTTTAAAACCACAATTTCATCTATTGTTCTTCTATTTCACATAGGGGTTGATTTTTATGGAAAAGGCCATTGGAAATTACTGTTACTTGATAGTTTCATTTTCTCAAACATTTGTAACTTTTATCAACCATGCTAAGAGGGAACAGAAAGTGTGTTCAAAGGTAATAAATACTGCTCTAAGGATTGTATCACAGCTTCCTATCAATGTGAAGAGTAAGACAAATAGCAAAAGAAATCTGGAGCTTTGTCACCATTATCTGAAGACCAGAATGACAGTTTTTATTACACACATACTTAGCTATCAGCTACACACAGTCTCTTTTGAGCCATGTGCCAGCTCTGATCAAAACTCCCTGGTTACAGTTCATGTCATCAGCAGAGTCAAATGCAATGTGTTAAACCCTAAAGTGTGTTCAGCATTCTGGCCCTAACCCTGGAAACCATTAAGCACATGATTTTCTTTAACACCTGAAAAGTTTCAGTATTTAAGTGGTCTCAGAAAATGAGATCACTTAAATACTTGAAAATTAAGTGGAAGCTCAGGTAGGGTGCTGGATCAGGAGCAACACTCTTTGTAGATCCAACCACTAATTCATGTCCTTGTTTTTGGTTCAGTTTCAATCACCCAGCTTTGGGCAGTGCTTGGGACAACTTACAGGAAACTACAGAAGCAGTTAATTATCTGATAATAAACATCAGAACAAAAAGATACAAACCTAAACCAAAACTAATGAAAAATCTATTCTGAGTAATATGATGAGTAGTTTCTATATTTTAGGCACCCTAAAATACACAAAGGTACTCCAGTAAATAATCATCAAACATCTATTTTAGGATGGAATATCTCTACCAAAATTGCTGCTAAACAATAGAGAAAATACCTTTTTTTAGACAGAAAGTACCTGTGCACTGCCATGTCAGGAACCAGGGGTCATGGGCAGAGCCCTGTGTGCAGATCTCACACCAAGTTTCACATCCCCACAGCACCAAAGTCACTGTGCCTGTGCAAGTGGGTCAATCTGCTCATGTGCAGCATCTTTTTTCCAGAGCTTTAAAAGTTCAGAAATCCTGGGGAAAAAATAGTTCAAACTCTCTTTATTATGCTCCAACAGGTTCCCAAGTAAAAATAATCGCAACTCATTGACTATTATTTGTCATAATTTTGTGTGCTGCCCATAATGTCTTATGGCTTTTGCTTGATAAATACATCCTATCTCTCACTAATTTCGTACCTGAAATTAAAAATAAAAATTACAGAATATAGTTCATCCTAAAATTTACCACTTAAAATTCCATTTAAGCAAATTTCATGACCAGAAGACTCACAACAAATTCTCTTTTTAAAACGTAGTTTCTTTAGAATGTAAGACTATTTTACGTGTTTGGATTTAAGAAGTAGAAAATAAAGCTCAGCAGAGCCATTTAATGGGAACAATCTTAAGGCTTGTCCACACAGGAAGTTAAGCTAAATTAGCTGAAAGGTGTGAATTTAAAGTGCATTAAGGTAAAGTGAACTACAGTCACTTTATTTCTGAATGAGAGCATTCACACCAAGCTTTAATGCACTTTAACTAATATACTTTAAAATCATATCTTTAGTTAATTTGTCTAAGCTTCCTGTGCAAACAACTCCTCTCTAGCACTTACTGAGAGCCACAATATAGATTGATGTGGTTATATTTATAAATATGCCTATTAACCTTAAGACTCTGAGTCAACAAAATTTGGGATGTTAAATAAAAATAAGAAATATGTCCTTGCATGAACTTCCTAGTGCTTTGAGAGTGCAAACAGTCCTAGTGTTCCTAGTGTAAACATGTCATTAATTTAGCTCTAATTTATATAAAAGTATATTAACTATTCAGAGCCCAATTAAAAAAACAAAAAACAAAAAAAACCACCCACAAACACTTGCATATCATCACTGACTATAGTAGGATTTTTTTTCTGAAACAAATGAAATGTAAATAAATACAGAAAAAAGTAATGTTTCATTTAAATATAGTACAGGTATTGAGATTCACTAAGACGGGCTAAATATAAAAGACTTTTATCAGAATCAACTTTTAAAAGAAGGCTCTGAAATCTTTCTTTTCTGAGGTGTGTCTGAAAGGCTTCATTATAAAGGATACCTCAAATTATCTAAAGAATGCAAAACAAGACTTTGCCTCAGATAACCTGTGAAATCAATACTGTGTTTTTTCTACCATTGCCAACTTATAAGAGCCTTTTCAGAGCAGTTCTTGTAGGAAGAGAACAGGGTTCTATTGAACACCCCATGTTTGCTCACAGGGTGACTCAGTGCTCTGACAGACCAGGCGACAATGGTCTGGCACAGACACCAGTGTGGGGATTGTTGTGCCCTACAGATCAACACACTGAGCTCAGCTACCAGGAGTAAAAACAGGAGGAAAAAATATGTCCTTTCCCAGAGCAGGAAAATAATCTGGTTTTGCAACCAATGTGGAAGGCTGCCGTTGTGTCCCCCAGTACACAGCCAGCCCTGGCTGCAGCCCCACACAATCTCAGGGTTGCACAGGGGTCTCTGATTTCCCCCTGGATCAACTCTAAATTCTTTCTCTCTCTTTGAAAGCTGGTGAATAGCACAGTTCAAAAATAAAATACAA